>APFE030130345.1:40339-80164 GCA_000404065.3 Pinus taeda
GCACATAGATATTCTCTTCTAACTTTCTTGAAGAAATATTATGTGTTATATACACATAAATATAGTTTCATTTTAGGAAAGTGTGTATACTTCATGTATGAAAATGATGGCTTTTATGTGAAATCTCTTGAAACAAAAATAGAGTTTCCTACTCTTAAAAGACATATGAATAGTGTTCATATCATATCAAGAACCCTACTTGTTTCATGAAAAGATTATGTGCATTGAAGTAAAAGTGATTGTGTTAAGAAAGGCACATGTTGCATGCACGTAAAGGTAGCTATTGTGATTTTGTGTATACATAGAGAAAGTGGTCATGTTAACTTTCTTGAAAAATATAATCTCTTGAAAGATTGTCTTGTTAGATGAGTTGTATTGACTTCTTGATTTTGATGCATAAAGGGTAAGTTAAGTTTTTGTATCTTGATTTTTATGCATAAAGATGGATATCTTTAATAATTTCTCGAAAGGGAAGCTTGAGAATCCTTCATATAGGAATGCAGTGAAATGAAGTTATAATGACTTACCTTAAGAAATAATTATGTAATTGTTTACATGAAATGTTAATAGAATTCTGGAAAGGGATTATGTGTTGCATACTTTCAAGGAGGGCTCTTATGATAGCTCTTATGATAAGCTACTGTATGCGTAAAGAATAGTCAATGTGTTCTAAAGATATATTCTTTGTATGGCTAGAAGAATTATTGGGCCATATTTCTTTAGGAAAATGATAGGTGATTACTATTATGCTCACATAACTATTATCTTAGCTTCTTGTTGAATGAGATGTGTATGCACACGAGATTTGTCTTAGCTTTCTTTAGAAAGAATATATATTCGCATGCACGAAAAGACTACAGGTTGTGTGAGAATGCTTTATTTATTCGCATGCATCAAAAGTGATAGCTAAGGGACTAGTTCTTTTGACTACGTTTATGTAAATTTTCATGCAAGAAGATTATAACTGATATTTTAGTTAGTCCCTTCGAAGGAAAGCCTTAGTGCATGTGCCCTTTATGAATATCGGCAGTGCTAGTTAATATGATTAATTATAAATGTAATCATGATGCCAATGTTGATAATGAGAACATGGACTTGTAAAACTAATGATTAGTTCTCTTAAAGAGAAATATGCTTGAGTGTGAATAAGCATTGTGGAAAGTAGAATAAGAATTTACTTGAAGATATGCACTAGTTAATTAGTATGTTATACTTGCTCATGCAGATGAGTAGATGTTAAAAGATCTCTTTTATAGGTTGATTATTGATTCATTAATATGGTATCTAATCTTGTTGTCAAAGCTTGTTGACGATTAGCATTGACAGGAAACGATGGCGGTTGGTACCAAAGAAAAGTGATGTTTAACATTGTGGCGGGAAAAGGATTAACGGGCCATGCAGATGAGTTAGAGTTGCAAGATCGTCCATTGCTAGAACAATCATGCCACAAGAAATGTTGTATGTGGCGGTATGTAAGTAAAAGATTAAATGGGAACTGTATAGCTTTTAGCTAGTTATGTGACAACTTAATGATAATTCATTGTAATGATTTCATACCAATGGTTAAGGGATGGAATCCCTTATTGAGCCATTGTTGGTGAGGGGTGAACACCCTCACGAGCGTTTAATAATAAAATTAAACGTTTGCTGGTTTTCACCCTACGGGGTTTCCAGGGTATATCGGTGTTCAATGGTGTGATTGCCTTTTGTGTGAGTTGGTTGTTGTTGAATCCTTGATGATGATGTTTCATTAATTGATGTGATAATCATGATGTTCTAGTACGTGATTAATTAATATGGTGAAGGAAATTATGAAATGGATGCAAGGATTCATGAGACAGTTTATGTTATTACACTACCACAGTGGTGGTTAATGGTTATGAAACTTACTGTCTTTTATGGCAATTTACTTGATCTACTAATGAATATTATATCTAATGGTTAATGATGATTTGTGGAGTTGCGAATTGGATAATTACGTGTGGTAATTTGTAAAAAAAATTCTAACTCCCTACTTTTACATGCGAGGTTACTGGGGTATGTTACACCCTAGTATAACTCTTCTAAGTTCTTGTTTTTTTTTCCATATTTGTGATTGCCAATTTTGTTGGAACTTGGGTAGAAATTTGTTCGAACATTGGAGATATAAATGTATAGAATATCAGAAATATATGTATAAAAAATATATGTAATTTTATATTAATTATTTATTTTATATATTAAATAGTTATAAAGTAAAATCAATTATTAATTTTTCTATATTGAATATCCAAATCACCACCCTCTCATATCTATCTTTGCTTTTTATATTAGAGAAAAGATTATTTAATCTTTATGGACTACTGCAACATTGTTGTTGTGCTCCCTTATTGTTCTCTATTCACCTTTTCTTTGTCTAAAGCAAATTTTTCAAAATTAGCCTGTCTAGATCAGAGAAAAGATTATTTAACTTTCATGGACTCCTACAACATTGTTGTTGTGCTCCCCTATTGTTCTCCTATTTACCTTTCCTTTGTTTAAAGCAAAATTTTCACAATTAGCATGTTTAACATAACCATTTTATTTAGCTTTTCACAAGGCTTCATGTTGAAATAAGCCTTGGTTCGTTTAGCTAATTTAGGAAAAAACAAAATACTCTGGGAAGGAGATTAATGAATTTTGAAATGTAAAAAGTAGTTGAAAAAGAGTTTTTCATAAGGGGAGGTTGATATTCATAAATTTGCTTAAAACATGGAGATTAAAGCGCAAAGATTAATGAAGGTTGAAATGAAAAAATTAGTTGAAAGATAGTTTTTTGATAAAGAGAGGTTGATACTCACAAATTTGCTTAAAACATAAAATGAGAGGCATGAAAATAAAGTTGAAATGCAAAAGGTAGCTGAAAGAGAATTTTTTGATAAAGAGAAGTCGACACTCACAAATTTGCTTAAAACATAAAATGAAAAGCGTGAAAAATACTAAAACGTCATCAACTTTACTTTTTATTTGTTGGGCAGCAAGAATTTGAAATTCCAAACCTGATTGGTGATTCCTTTTGTCCTTTTTGGGAAAACATATTTTTGTGGCTGCAGTCAAAGTATTTTACTGTTATGATAGTTTTTTTCTTTTTCTTTTACATATATATTTATTTAAGTGGCTTGAATTTTAATGAATGTTTGTTAAAATTTTAAATTTGAGTGTATATTTTATACAAATATGTTTTAATGGTTTTTTTTAAGGATATTAGATTTATTTATTGTGTGAAGAAGCGAGTTCAACCTGAATGAATAAGAGATGTTATTTTGTTTAATTATATAATGATTTGTATTATTATTAATAAAATCAATAATTTAATTATTATATATAATATTTAAATTATATATTTATAGAGATTTTATCTCTTTATTATTAATAAATCTTAAGTTAAAATAAGATTTATTTTAACTTAAGATTTATATTAGTATAGTCAAAAACAGGAAAAATAAATTAATAATGAAAAATGATTTAAAAAATCTTAATTTAATAATCCAAAAATATTCATCTTCTAAATAACAATCCCAACCATTAAACTAAAAATTAACAATCCCCACAATTAAACTAAAAAATTGCCAAATAAAACATCACAGTTTTCCACTTTAAAAGCAAAAATAACGCATTAAATTTAATTATTATTTGTTTAGCCACATATAAAATCGTCGGTCCTATTCTTTTCCACCAATGTTCCAATTCACCAGCACCTTCATTGACCAGCCATGTTGATCGGAACGGGAGGTAACCCCATGCCTAACAGAAATTGCTCTTAAAGGTTCGCTTGTGTTGCTATCGTCCAATAGATAGTTGTGATGTACTTTTTTTTGTTTTGTTTTCGAGTTTCTTGTACGTAGATTAGCAGTGGCAGTCATTTCTACCAGCGTTAGCTTAATTAAATTTTTAAGATCTTGATATTAAAGCAACTTTTATTATATGTGCCAAGTCATCAATTTAATAAGTTTATCTAAAACCCTAACATGGTGTTTACTTTTTTAACAGGTTAGTTTTTATTATTACTGTGTTTAATGTCGCGGTTTACGGTGGGTTAACTAAGTGTTTTTCTATTTGGAAGGTTTGCTTTAAAACCTAAATTGTACTCAATTTAAACCTTAAATTGTGGTTTTCTATGTTTTTAATAGGATGTGTCTTATATCTTTGTGGTTGTGGTGTGGATATATGAATGATTATTTTGTAAGTTTAGTTTTTGTTTTTTTGTTTTTTTTAATAATAATAATAATAATGATAGTGCTGTAGTTTTATTACATTTTAACATAATGATTAAAATGAGTTTACTTCTAAATAGTATTTTTAAATTTTAAATTCTCTTTTTATTTTTACCAAGATGCAAGTAAGTGTGTTGGTTTTTCTACTATATCAATAACGTTTATTAATATGGCTATACTAATAGTTAAAACCCCATTCTTTTGACTTTCTAGAACTTATTTTTTTTAAATTTTGTCTAACAATATTTTTATTAAATTTTCAATTATATAAATTTATTACCAAATTTTAATAAAAATGAAAAATTATTTTATTAAATTATATTTATTATTTAAAATATATTGTATTTTTAGAGATATAATATTTTTTATTTTTATTTAAATAGTTATATGATAAGCATTTTATAGTAGGGTTTTTCATGGTAACATTGTTTAAATTCATTGTCTTCAACACAATCTTGAACACGTGTCCCACGTCGTCTTGACTAATTCTCCATTACGTTTTCCGAGAGCAGCATATTTTTGTTAAATACTACTCACGTGGAATCTTCGTGCTCAGACCACCTGAAGCTTCGAAAATAGGAAAGTCAGCGTAGCCTGTTTGTTGTCAGGCCTTAAACACTAGTTTCTTGCTCAGTAGAAAGCTGAAAGAGAAATGGATTATGGCAAAGGAGTGCGATTTTGAGAAAATGTGAATTATTGAGTGCATTCATCTTTTTAGCATAGATATGAAGGCCCTAGTGGTTATGCAAGTGAGTACTGGGAACCATAGATGCTTTTGGTTCTTGTTGGAGGAGGCTATGCAAACCCACCTGTGGCTGGAAGAATTGCATAACAATAGGTGGGTGTGCATATCCTTGTTGCAGAGCCATCATTCCACCTTATGGTGGGTATGATGCCTCAATTGAAAGTTCGCCTTCTAATCTGGCTCCAAATATCTATGGTCCATCTGTTAATTACAATGCACAACGAAGTGCTCGTAGAGGTGTGGGACCTATGGGATATGATAATTATGGGGAAGAAAAACCTAATGGATAACTAGAGACAAGGGGAAATATTGGGAGCAATGGCTCAAGCAAACGTGATGAGTAGTTGTGGTGCGTTGCCTGAGACAATAAAACCAATGAATTCTTTCTAGAATCTCGTACAATTCAATCTCTTGAAATAATGAATAATCTTGTACTGTTGAGTGCAACTTTGTCCAAAATGTCAAGGCTTGACCTGTAATTTGTTTATTTCAAAGCCAACTTTCTCAAATAACTTACAAGACATGGTTTTTCTGCAGGGAGCTTTTACACATCAAGATTTTCCAGGACACAAGGCTACCATCAAAGCTGGTGATCTACAAGGTACCATCAAAGATTATCCCTTTAAAATTAATTAAACATCATTGAATATTTTAACAAAAAAAATGTTAAGATGCATTCATGCATGATTTTGAAGTGATGCATTTTATCATGCTTACAAATTTATGTAGACTTACCTATACAATAATATCTAGTGTGTGCATTATGTCAATGACCTAAATACCAACATATATATTCACTTACCAACATAATAATATTTAGAACATATGCAATTATCAAGACTGCATATCAAAACATATTAATGATAGCACGCATTGTTTCATCTTAATGAATTGTACTTCTTAAGTACCTATTTTACGATACATCTCTCAAGTCATTACATGATAACATAATATAAAAATTTACAGCCAAAAGTCAAAATTGTATATCTGAAGGTCAATAGCATTGATTAGAATCAACAACACTTATCAAGAAAAATAATATTCCATAATAAAATGGAGAGATGACTCAGCAGCAGACATCTTATTAAAAAAATAAAGATACAGAACAAGCATGACAATACATTTCCATGGCCATAAAAGATAGTATGAAATAACTCCATAGACAAAATCCAATGAAAATATCTTTCAAGAAACTCATGGAATACCTCATGGCATGTATGCACCAACTGAATCTAATAAAAATCTACTAAGCACAATTACGATCCGTGCTTATTCAAAATATATTGCATTGTGTCTAGATTCATTTCCCTGAAACAAGGGAATTAAAACTAGCAGTAATAAAAGTAAAGGTCTCTGAGGTTTATTCTGGTTACAAAATATTCTTTTGTGAAACCTACAATCAGACACTTCAGTTTCTCCATTTGTGAGAAACTCTGGATGTGATGAATCTATTTTTTCACGAGCATC
This sequence comes from Pinus taeda, assembly GCA_000404065.3. Taxonomy (NCBI): domain Eukaryota; kingdom Viridiplantae; phylum Streptophyta; class Pinopsida; order Pinales; family Pinaceae; genus Pinus; species Pinus taeda. The sequence continues at coordinate 46,784 of APFE030130345.1, forward strand.
TCAGGGGATTTCTTCCCTTCCCATACTATTATGCTAAGAAATAATGAACTTATTAGGTCAGGTCCTAAACCTCCTATAAGGGTATGGGTCTCACTAGACAATTACCAAAACTCTATTATTCATTAGAAATGAAAGATACACTTATAAGCGGCTACAATAAATAAGGTTCATTCTGTAACACCCCCTCCTCCCAACTCCACCCATGTAGCCATCCAGCTGGGTAAAGATGTGATGAGAGAGGTTACTATAAGTGATTCAATCTCCTTGGTGACCTTAAGGAAATGGAATAGATGGAAATCATCAAGAAAACCCATCCACATCAATAGTTGCACCCCCAAGTGACATGTCAGCCACCAAGACATCCTGTCCCTGGGTCCCATCGATGTTTTAAGCTTCTTAAACCAAATGTTCTCTCATGATATAGTCAAGACAATGACCAAAAACTCAAATTCACCCTCATAGCCATCTGTGCCAATGACTGTGGACTTTTCTTAGCAAAGTTGTGCCAACAACCCCAAGACTTGAGTCACTTTTCTAGCCTAGAATATCAGCCTCTGCCCAAAACTTGCTAGAAACTTTAGCATCCATCAAACACATGATAAACAATGTTGATAAATAAAAAATAAACCTCAAGACTAGCCCTGAGAATACCCAACCAGGACTGACATTCTATCAAACACTTGGAATCAATGCAACCTATAGGTCTATGATAGAAGACAGAGCATAAATTACTAAAAGAACTTATGAAACATAACTAGAAGGATCAAATCCTTATCCATTGAGATATTATATCATCAATTAGGTCTTTCATCCACCCATTTAACAATTACAAGTAAATACATGAAATAACCATGACATGAACCAGTCACATAACCATGTTTATAACCAACATTAAAACATATAAATATTAGAGATATCTCAGCCATTAAATCCACATATGTGAAAAAGTAATAGAACTTATTTTTTATTAATCATACACAAATCCAACCAGGTTTAGGACTTCCACGTAACACCCAACCATAGACATGGTAGAACCAAACCTCTTTTTTAGCTAGTCACCCTTGTGCCATATTCCAAGCATGAATGTCAAATCTCATAGAAAAACCAATCCAAAAACAACCAAGCGAATCCAGAGGTTAAGCCACCTCAACCCTCACCAAACCGTGATCACACCAAAACTAGTGCTCCAATCACAACCGAAATGAAATTGGAAAGCAATCTAGAATCCATCACTATGTTTGAGGAATTTTCAATTTCCTTGTCTCCCAATATTTATTGCAATTCAATCCTGGATCACTAGGACCTAAATCGAGACTACTCTCTCAAGCTTTACCACAATCCAAACTCAGATCACTAGGCCCTAAACTGAGACTTCTCCCTTAGGATTTACCTTGTATCCTGCCAAAATTAGTCAAGGGATTCCTAGGCCTTTGGGAATGAACCTTGAGACAACCTCCACCCCAGATTCTGAAATCCATCTTGCAAACCGAAGCTCAAAATTGAAATAAAAATCCCAATGCCATGGCATCCTAAAAAAGGAAAGGCTAGGCTGAAAACCACTGTCATAACACGGAAAAACCACGCCACTGACAGCAAGAGAACCATACACCAACATGCAAAGGCATGCAGGTCCAAACCATCTACGAAATCACACATGAAAATGATTACCTGCAAGTATTCCTACTGAAGGTGATTGATCTTTCTCTTCTTCCTTGATCCTAGCTTTCCTTCCTTTCTCTTTGCTTGTTTTTCCTTCCTTGATCCAAAGGTGGAGTGCTCCAAGAAAACTCTTAGTGATCAATATTAAGAGAGAGAGAGAGAGAGAATAATAAGAGAATCTAAACTTGAACTGAAAAAAGTTTACCAACTAATCCTCAGAAGCCTTTTTATTAATGAGGCATCTATTTTCTTCATTTTCCATTATTTTCCTTCATTTTCCTTCTTACATGAAACATATGACCTTTTACCTTCCTTTTCTCCTATTTTCCTTTATTTTCATAAAATAATGTGCCAAAAATGCCTTTTTTCCTTTTAATGACCTTGCCTTAGCCTTTCCCAATTTTCCCTAGCCTAAAACACACATCTAATGATTCCCACTAGGATATCATTTCCCGAAATTCAACTTGGAATACATGTCCTTTACTTGTGATCTTATTATTCGTTTATTAACTTTTATTACATAAAATTTTCACCAGGGATGTTGTAGAACCCTCCCCCTTGGGGAGCACTATCCTTGGTCTTAAACCACACCATAACCTGAGAAAAACCACTAAAAAGAAAACATACTACCCATAGAGCTTTATAACTTAGCTCGTTGCAGTATTTACAATGAAACACCTGCTCAAACACAAAAAATCATGACAATGTAAAAATATTACAACCATAATAAAATGACACCCATACTGCTTATTGGAGCTTTATAACATAGCTCATGGTGGTATTTACATTCATATACATATACATACATATAACAAAACATTAGCGAAACATATGCCAAACATATACCAACATGAAACTAAAACTACTTTGCCTCAACTGACAAACAATGAAGGATATACGGCCTTCATCTGATCTGCCATCTCCCATGTATATTGTTCATGCAAAAAGTGTTTCCACTACAATATAACTTTCTCTATTGCTCTTTTCTTGAGCATGAGATGTTTCCACAACAATATGGATTGGGGCTCTGACTGGAACTCTCCTTCTTGCTCCACCAGTAATATAGACCAATCAATAACATGATCAACATCCTTTATATAATTATTAAGCAATGAAATATAGGAAACATGATGGAATTTCACTGTTGGATGTAGTTCAAGTTGATATGCCACTGGTCCAATCCTTGAATGATCTCAAAAGGCCCACAATATCGTGGTTCTAGCTTGGCACATGAACCAATCCTCAAAGAGATTTTCTTGGGCTTGATGCACATATACAAATGCTCCCCATCCTAAAACTCCTTGAATACCTTATGTTGATCCAAATAACTCTTTTGTATATCTTGTGCTTCCTTTAGATTCTTCTTTATAAACTAAATTTTCTGCTCCATGTCTACCAACATGTTTGTTCCAATAAGTACCCCATTCACTAGATCACTCCAACTTATGGCAGTGATAGAACTCTATCCATACAATTAATCAAAAGGACTCATCCTCAACGACTCTTGATAAACATTTTTTTATGTGAACTCAAGTAATGGAAGATCCTCCTCCCATTTCTTTTGCCAGTGCATCACATACATCCTCAACATATCCTCTAATATCATGTTGACCCTCTCTGCTTTTCCATCTATCTGTGGATGATAATATGTGTTGAAGGCTAACTCTGTGCCCAAGTCTACATATAGCTCCTTCCAAAACATCTAAGTGAACTTTCCATCCCTCTTAGACACAATCTTCCTTGGAACACCATGTAGTCTCACTATCTCTTTGATGAACACTTACGCGACCTCAATGACTGAATATGTAGTTTTTAATGGAATGAAGTGAGATAGCTTGCTCAATTTGTTAACCACGACCATAATAAAGTAATGATTCTTTTCTTTCCTAGGAAAACCTGTGATGAAATCCATGGAAATCACCTCCCATTTCAATTCTGAAATCGATATAGGTTGTAGTAAACCACCTGGATGCTTACATTCTACCTTGACCTGTTGACAATCTAAACATCTAGCCACAACTGTACCACTTCCTTCTTCATATTCATCCAACAGTAGAACTTCCTCACCACCTTCAACGTCTTCTGATATCTTCGATGAGCCAAGTATGGATTGGCGTGAAATTCCCTCAAGATAAGCTTCTTGAGCTCACTGCAATTCGGTACATAGATCTTATCTCTAAATCTCACAAAGCTAGTTGTCGTGAGATGATAGTATGCATCCTGATCAACTGTACCTATACATGTACCTGCACCTATGCTCGGCTGTATCCTGTGCATAATCTCCTTGTATTTGTCATCCTGTTATCCTTCCTTTAAGATCCTATCTTGTAACTCTATCCCATAAGAGCTCATAGCTGATATACGATTTACCTATACCTTCCTTCTAAGAGAATCTGCAACCCGGTTCTCCTTCCTATGATGTATCTAATCTTGAAGTCAAACTCATTAAGTGTAGCCAACCATCTAGCTTTCCTATCATTCAGATTCAGCTGATCAAACAAATATCTCAACCCACTGTGATCGCTCATTAATGTAAACCTCTTGTGAAGAAGATAGTTCCTCCACATCTTTAATGCATGTATGATCACTGCTAGCTTTAAATCATGCATTGGATAGTTCTGCTCGTGCTCACTCAATTTTTGTGACTTATAGCACACTACCTTCTCTTCTTGCACGAGAACTCCAACAAGTCCTGTTGGGTGTGGAGCATGATTATCATCCTAATTTAGAGGTCTTTGTTTCGGGCAGATGTATACCCATGGAATATTGTACACCCCTCCACGTTATCAATCTGGGCCATTCATTAGGCAGATGATCTGATCATAGAATTTATGTTTAGTTTAGGGTTTTTTTTGCCCTAGAAGGTAGCCCCTCTATTTATATGGGGGTTTTGTATTGAGGCTATGGAATATATGTGTATTCTTAGAGCAATAAACATATAGGTGAGATTGTGAGAGAAAACAGAGGATATTACAATGGATCTGTTGTAGGTTGTGTCTCTTCTTTTCACTGGATAATAGAAAGGAAGGGCTGGCTGTTCAGGGTGGACATAGCCCAAACTGGGTGAACCACATATATCTGTGTCTCTCTGATTTTATGTGTTTGTGTTTTTTCCACATATTATATATCTTCCATTTCCTTGTCATATATAATATTTTTCTAACAAGTCCTCTCTTGAAAGCATCTGTAAACACTACAAACTCCTTGTCCGAATCTGTAATCTTTAGCACTATGCTTAAGCTTCTCAAAACATGCCTCACATTCTTTTGTCCATTTGAACTTCTTACCTTTCTACTGCAATGATGTGATAGGATATGTGATGCATGAGGAGTTCCTGATGAACCTCCTATAGTAGCATGTCAATCCCATAAATGATCTCACCTCATCCACATTCTTAGGAGCTTCCCACTCAATAGTAGCCCTTATCATTTTTGGATCCACTCTTATCATTACTTTGTTAAGATGACTGTAATAAATGCACAATCTAAGAGTACCATCTTTCTTCTTCATGGACAACAGTGGTGCAGCCCAAGGCAATACACTTGGCATAATTACCCCTCATCCAACATTTCCTTTAGCTGCAACTTTAACTTAACCAACTTAGGTGTGCTCATCCTGTAAGGTGCTTTTGATGTTGGGGTTTCCCCTAACACTAATTCATTAAAAGATTCTACCTTCCTATCAGGTGGAAACTCTGTAATGTCCCCAAGAAATACATCCTGAAACTGTTGCAAAACTGGGTATCTTCTTAACACATGTGCATGCTCAACATCCTTACACTTGTCACTAGAAATGTCTACTACAAACATCACACAACCTTTTCTTGAACTACACGTAAACTACATAGTGGTAATCATACTCACCGATGTAGGAATCTTCTTCCCTTACAACATCCTGTTTTCCCCACGATCATCCACACTCTCAAATTCCTTGTCAAATAAATCCACTTTGGTTCTGTGAAGGTACATCCAATCCATACCCAAAAGCATACTATATGAACCCAATGCTAGTACATTCAAATGTGTTGTTGTAGATATACCATTTAACTCAAATGCACAAGCTCTTATCCAATGATGAGCTTGCTTCTTTGTACATGTAGCCAACTATACCAACCAAGATTCTGCATGCACTTATTTTCTAAAACCACACTTATCCAACGGGTTAGGATTAACATAACTATAGTTAGATCCAGGATCAATCGAAATAGAAACAACTTTATCACAAAGCTTACCAGCCATCTCAATGATCGATGCCAGATGATTTGTCTAGACGTTCTGCATAATTGCATAGATCCGAGGAATGTTATGACCAACATCACCAAATGTATACGCTTCCTAAGAACTGTAGATCTGGGGTCTACCACCATTCTAATACTATGGACAATCCCTCTTACGGTGATCCTTACCACATAACCAAAACGGTAATGGTTTCCTACCACTGCCCCTAGCTTGTTGCTTTCCACGTCCCTTCTCAGTTGTATTGCATCTGTTGTAATGAATTGCATTTTCTTTCTCATTTGCATCTTCAGGTCTTCCTCTCTTTGGTGTCCATTTTCCTTTAACTTTCTCATCTCTTTTCAAGTCATGCTTAGGCTCAACTTTGCGCTTCGACTGCTAATGACAATGCTTCAACTTTCCAATATCCTCCTCCAATGATCTAGACTCATCGAACTGAATCCAGTCTCTGTATGCAACTGGAAATCCACTAATGAATCTTTGAACCTTGGCCTTCTCGTCCTTGAGCTAAGGCACATATCTCAACAACTCCAAAAATATTCTAGTATACTCATCATATGTCATAGAACCCATCCACAACTCATAAAACTCCTTAGCTCGTTCATCAAAGTATCTCTCAAAGAAGTACTTCTTCTTGAAGAGCCTTTCAAATGCATGCCAAACCAAATCCTCCTCATGTATACCTTTGACATTCTTCACATCTTCTCACCAAATATATGATTTACCTTTGAGACTAAAAGTGGCTACCTTTGCTTTCTTGTTTTTTGAGTAGTCATGCAATCAGAATAATTTCTTCATACCAAGAAACCATGCCTTTTCATCCTGTGATTTCTTCATCTCTCCATCAAAGGTAGGTGAATTTTCCTTCTTTAACTCATCTAGAAAGTATCGCCTGTCACTCCTCCTGTTAGGATGATAACGATGATGATGATGATGTCTGTCAAAACCAGAACTAGAAACAATGTAAAATTTGAAACGAGAACTCATACGATTATCCTTTTTTTGAGGTAGCAAAAAAATCAACTGATATTGAAAAGTGTTGATGCAGAATACATATAATTTTTTTAGCATAGTTACGATTATCCTTTTTTTGAGGTAGCAAAAAAATCAAATGATATTGAAAAGTGTTGATGCAGAATACATATAATTTTTTAGCATTGTTTTTTACACTTTAAATTGTTTTACGTACATTATTTTTTAGAATATTTGTGATTGCGAGTTGATTTTAAAAAATGTTGATTCTGTATGAGGCCCTTTTCTTAAAAGGCTTATTTCTTTACTTTAATTTTTCTAATGTATTAAATGTGAATAATTATTTTTTTAATTTAACATTTTGGTGTCTTTTATTATATTTTTTTGTTTTGTTTTTTGTTTTTGTTTTTTTGTTTTTTTTTTTGTTGTAGTGAGGTCTTTATTTTTTTTCATAGTTAAAGAAAAAGGTTGATATTTTAAAGTTTCGATACTATACATATTTATATATCGTTAATTAATTTTTCAATGCACATCAAATAATTGTCTCTAAAAAAAATAAAAATTAACAATTGACATAAAAATAAAAATTTTGAACATAAATATAACAAAACAATTACACATTTTGACAATTCTTTTCTAGAAATGACATGTCAAAATCACAATTTTTATAGGAAACATTTAACAAAAAATGATGAAATAATAGGGTTTTTTAATGAATTTCATGTCAAAAAATAATAATAATCACAGTTTTTTTCAAAAAATAATTATTCACATAAAAATTAAAGTGAAAATCACATAATACAAATATTGAACATATAACAACATTAAATGAATTCTTATTCTTCTCATAAAATGTCAAAGTCAAAACATTACAAGTACAACTAGTTAATAGTTACACAAAATGAGCTTGATTTCAAAGAATAACTTAAATTTTATCGATGATATCACGTAATCCAAACTCTTCATCTTTTATAGTTTCATAATTGTCTTCTTCCACAATATTTTCTACTTCAGATTGCTCATTTTCCTCTTTTGATGGATCTTTGATGTGTGCCAATATTTGAATGTATGCATTTCCAATCATTCCATCTAATGGTGGTTGAGGTTCCTTTTCCTTTTCTTTCATACGTGATTCATTAAAATCCACTTTCCTCAACCCAATTTCTTGCATTGCATCTAGAATAAATTGAAGAGCATTAATTCTTTTCTAAATAAATTTGCACTATATTGGGTCTTTTTCAATGGCAATGCAATTTTTTCGTTTTTGTAGGCAACATTCTAGTGTTGTACCTAATTATCGAGTACAAAATAAATAATGAAGTAAATTAATATAATCACATATAAATGAGGAAAGATTATATTGAAATTAAATTTTATATGATAAAACTTACATGGGCCTTAGAATAAATCTAGAACCCATTTCCTTCATTTGAACATATGTCTATAAGATACTTAATCAATGACTGTGGTTTTTAATCAATGTTAACTATCTCTCATTTTGTTTTTTTATCTTAATATGTTAGCTTTTTTTACCACAACATCATAAACCAATACTTGGCTATGACTCTTTCCATCTACCCGATTAAAAAGCATAGACTTATAGCTATCATTTTTGTCCATCTTTCAACATGGATGAACCCACATTCACTTATAATGGTTGATCTTCATGGTTAATAAGATTTGACTTTTTCCTACTGTAACATGAAATAGTAAAAGTTCAATTAACTTGTACGTAAATGATTTTTTTTAAATTAATCAAACATATAATTTCAACGTTTTACCATGTAAGTTGCATCCTTGAGTTTGTTTTCCCCTTGAAGCTTGTCAATGGAATTTCCAATTATGTTTCTAAATGAAATGTCACAAATATCCATAATGGTGATGAGGTGACTTCTACAAATCACGCAACCACTTTACTAAGAGCTTGATAAGTATAAGGTTCACTATCATAGTCAATGTTTGGGATATTGAAACCATGGGGAATATCTACAATAACTAGGGAATAATCCCTTTTAGGTATGATTTTAACAATGTTTTCGCAATCACCTTGTATTATTTGATATTGAATAGTGTCAAGCCCATTCAAAATGAAATGCATAAGAGTTGGATCAAGTTCAACATTACTAAGATGTTGCTTTCTCAATCTTTCGATCTTCATTTTTTCAATAAATCTTCTGAAACTATCTGGTGCTCTATTTGCACCATTATTTATCTTTAACAAAATAAAAAAATATATGTATAAGTTATAAAATAAAAATAGTATAGAGATGAATAAAAATGAATGTATAAATAACATACCTTTTTAAAAGCTAGATAAAAATCTTTTAGTGTTGATGTAGAACATGAAACTTGGTAGTTGTGTACAACATCATCCCAACTATCTTCATTCAACACCTCAACCATTTGTTATTGTATTTTCATGTAAACCTTGTGACTTAATAGATAAAGTAAAAATTTTTATATAATGATATGTATAACTAATACTACCAACAACAATATGTTATATTAAAAGGAAATTATAATCTAGAAATAAGTAAAAATAATTCAACCAACTTACTTTTGAAACTCCTCAGACATTTAGTCCAATGATAATTCCCCTAACTTCACATGAGATAATATTATTTTGAAAAGTTTTCCGTCCTTCACTCCTTGCAATTCTCTCTAAGGTTTGATAGTCATATCTTTTGGAAGCTGCTTCATTTCAGGACCTGATTTTCCACTGCTACATATCAACCGTTTAGACTTTTTGACCTTTTGTTTTTTAATGCCAATGTTCTCCCACGTGCTGAAAATCTCATTAATCAATTCCCATCTCTCCAGTTGTAAATTCTAACTCGAAAATGTTATCAATACTTCTAAATATATCATAATGTACTTTTTTGCCTTTTGAATTGATTTTTTCCTCAATTTGATAGCCTATTTCCATAGGACATTCCTTTTGAAATTCTAGGCTAACCTTTTTCTTATTTTTCTTCAAATTCATTATGAATAAATCTAACCCTTTGGATGAAAGTCATTGAAATCCTATACTCATTATTCGTATTATGATCCCATACCAATAAATTTGCTTATATGTTTGATAAACCAACATAAATGATACATTTCATTGTTTCAAAACATGAGTTATTTGGATATTCCTCCATCAATTGCCTTTGAGCTTCTACAGAATGGTTCCCCCGAACCACATAATAATTGTATTCAAAACATTTTGACTTATCAAATGCTTCCTTGTTGGGAACTTGAACTGGATCAGTAAGAAGCACATAATCAACCACATGATCATATGGATTGTACCTCATTAATGTCTCCAAGTTGTGAACTTGTAGGTGGTGTGGCTTTCTAATTTGATATTTAAATTGTCCTTCACTTCGCTTATAGATTTCTCTAACATTAAGATGAAACATACGACCACCCTCAATTAAGTTTGTCTTTGTCAAGTGATGTTGAATGACATCTTGTTTTGTTTAATAATTACATCCTCTATATTAGCTCTTGGTGTAATGATTTCCCTGCTTTATTTTGAATTTTTCCTAGGATCTTCATTGTTTGCCTTGACTTTTTGAGAGTGATGAAATTTTATTTTCTTCCTCCTCTTTTCTTCTAGATAAGCAACATCCTCATCATCAAATAGAACATAGACATTCTTGAGCATTTTTACATTTGGTCTTTTATGATTCTTCTCCTTTCTAACATAAGTTCTAATCTCATCCTCAGTAATGAAAACATATTCTTCAACTTTAGTTTCAACTTCCTTCTCTTCAAAAGTAACATGTATAGCTTTGCTAGATTTATGAACTATAGGAATTCTTTGTTGATCCCTTGGATATCGTTTTGTAGCATCAAGAATTACTTTTTTTTATATGTTTGCCACATCTTCTTCTGACCCCAAGTAGAAACTTTTAACAACATTCATAATATCTTTCTCTATAAAATAAATTCCTCCCAACATAATTGAAATATTTTCAATAAAATTATCTCAAGAAAAATATCATATTTCAATAAAAACTAAGTCATAAAAGATATAATGATACAGTTACAATAATGCAAAACACATAAATATAAATAACAATACTTACGATATATTGTGAAATCTCAGTTATGATTTATTTACACATAGTCATTTGTCGTGTCATACATTGATAATGCAAACTGATATATAATCTTGTCATGTGAGTTGGGAGGTTTTGTAAGTACATAAACAACTTAAACATCCGTTATGAAGCAAATGTCTAGTACTTTTCCCAACACCTCATAACTTCCACTATCATAAGGGATATAAACATGTAGATATATCTACTGATGTTGTTCACATTCTCTATATTTTACAAACCATATATGTTCTATATGCTTCACTTCTTGGGATTTCTTCCAGTAAGAAATCAACTTCTTATCATTTGAGGCACTTGATAGATTTGTAGTTATTAGCTTAGGTTTGGTTCGTTCAACTATTTATTAGTTTTTGAGGATCGGCCTCTAGTTTTAGCAATCATAGGTAAAAAAATATTCACACAAATCTTCCTTGATGCCATTTTCTTACAAAAACTATACAGATATATATAAATTAGTAAATTACAAAAAAAACCAATAGCTTAAGTAAAAAAACAAAATGAAACAAAATATAAAAAAGAAAAAAAGACTAGAAACATTCACATTGACCTCCAAGACAAGTTGGATGTTAGGTTCATACAGGGAAAAAAATCCATTCCTCAGAAAACAAAAAAACATTATTTATTTTTTTATTTGTCCACGGTCCCTTGGCAGTTGTTAGGGGCTTGTTCTACCTTAGTATCATGTCACTCTAGGCCATGGGTCTGCTCATCCTAGGAAAAATAAAAAATGCCCCCCTGGCCTACCTAGGGGTCGATTCCCATAATCGGCACCCAGCAGGCCAGGGGGCAATTCTGGGAATATCCCTCTGGCTTGCACAGGGAAATTCTCAGAATCGCCCCCTTAGGATGATTCTTAGAATCACTCCCTAGCTTGCCTAGGGTGATTCTTATAATCACCCCTTCGGAAAATTCCTACAATCACCCCTAGCATGCAACGAGGGTGATTCCTAGAATGCACATCAACCCCCATGACAAGTTGAGTGTTAGGTTCATATAGGGAAAAAATCCATTCGTTATAAGGAAAAAGATATATATTTTTTTCATTTTTCCCTATTCCCTTGACACCTGTTAGGGGGTCATTGTGCTTACTATCATGTCACGCTCGACTATGGGCCTCCCCATCCCATGAAAAATTCAAAATGGCCCCTTGTCCTTCTGGAGATCGATTCTGGGAATCGAATCAACCCTCAGCAGGCTAGTGGCCAATTTCAAGAATCGCCCCAGCGTAGGCTAGGGGGTGATTCTGGGAATCGTCCCCCTAGCCTGCTAGGGCAATTCTCGAAATCGGCCCCCTGGTAGGACATGGGGCCAATTGCCAGAAACACTCCCTGACCAATTCCCAAAATCGTCCCCAGCAGGCTAGGGGAGTGATTCCCAAATCGCCCCTGACAAGACAAATGTGACTTCCAAAATCACACCCTAGCCCGCGGTGGGTGATTCTGGGAACCAGACACCTGGTAGGCCATGGGGCCAATTCCAAGAATTGCCCTTGGGGAGCAATTTTAAGAATCACCCCAACTAGGCCACAGGGGCGATTTCTAGGATCATCCCCCTGGTCTGTCAGGGGCGATTCTGAGAATTGCCCTTGCAATCCGGGAGGTGATTCCTAGAATCGCACCCCTGGCCAGTCGAGGGTGATTCTAAAAATCACCTACCTAGTAGGCTAGGGTGTTGATTCTGACAATCAATCGAGGGTGGCGATTTTGGGAATTGGCCCGTGGCAGGCAAGGAGGAAATTTTGAGAATCGACCCCTTGGCCTGCTAGGGGACGATTCTAAGAATCAACACCCAAGGCGAGCCTAGGGGCCATTTTTCTTTTTGCCCAAGGCAGATAGGCCCAGAGGCACTCCTTATAGGTGGGCACACACAGTTGTGGCCTGGCGACCATAAGCAAAATGAAAAAATTCCACTTGCCTTGCCAAGCTCTCATTCCCATAATCACCCGTCACAGACCAGGGGGCGATTCTCGGAATTCCCCCCCCTCGTTCGTCAAGGGCGATTCTTAGAATCGCCCCGCTTTCTTGCTCGGGGAGATTATGGGAATCACCCTAAAGGGATGATTCTGAGAATCGCCCCCATGGCATCCTGGTTGTGATTTTGGAAATCAGCCCCCGAGCATGATAGGGGGCCAATTATGAGAATCGGATGCCTAGCCTACTAGGGGTTCATTTTGATTTTTTCCCAGGTTCACCCTGGCATGGGCTTGCCCACTCATGACATTCTATCATGCTACACACTGTCATGTCATAGGCAAGCACACCCATGGCAAGGCATGCCCAGTCGTGGGCTTGCCCACCCTCCCACAGGACTATGTGTGGGCGGGCATGTCCGACCGTGGGCTTGCCCGCCCTGGGTAAATCATAAAATGACCCCATGGTGTGCTTGGGGCCCCATTCCCAGAATCGGCCCCTGGTAGGCTCGGGGCCCATTTCTTAGAATCAACACCCTAGCCTATGAGGGGGTCAATTCTGGGAATCGCCCCCTGGCCTGTTGCGGGTGATTCTCATAATCGCCCCCCTGGCCTACCATGGGGGCCAATTCCTAGAATCGGTGCACTCGCTTGACAAGGACTGATTCTAAGAATTGGCCCAAAGGGGTGATGAATCACCCCTCTAGCCCTCGGGGGGCGATTCTAGGAATATGCCCCATGGCAGGCCAGGGGGCGATTCTGAGAATCGATACAGGGGGCAATTGTGAGAATCAATCTAGGGGATGATTCTGAGAAATTTCCCTTGGCAGGCCCAGGGTGCCAATTATGGGAATCAACCCCTTGCCCCCTGGCCTACTGGAGGTGATTCTGTGAATCGAGCCTCAAGGTGACCTCTGTCCATTTCTTCAAATTAGACAAAGCCCATCCTGGGGATACAGGGACCGTGACCCTGTGTTTGCCAGGGGTGATTCTACAAATCGGGCCTCTGGGTGACCTCTATCCAATTCTTGAAAATCACATAGAGCCGTCCTAGGGCCGGAGGGGTGTGCCCGTCGGCCCCGGAGCTGGGCTCAATCAATTCCAAGAATTCGGGATTGAGCTTGCCCGGGCCCGAAAGCATAATTTTTTTATGTTTTATTTTTCTAATTGTTTTTATAATAATTATCATTTATTTTATAATTTTCTTTGTTTTTAGGGTTTATTTTTTTATTTTTTATTGAGTTGTTTGTTATTTTAATTTTGTTTGAATATTTTTTTTGTTATTTTTTTGCAAATGTTTTTTGAATGTTTTTTCAATGATATTTTTTATTTTCAAGTTGTTTATTGGTTTTTGTATTTATATTTTGATTTCTTTATTGTTTTATTCTTTAAAAAACTTATTTTATTATCTTTTTTAAATGTGTTTTTTAAACATTTTTGTTTCTTTTATTTCCAATATACATATTTTATTTGCTTCTTCATCATGTTTCGAAAACCCTCTCTCTCTCTCTCTCTCCTCTCTCTCTCGTATATATATATATATATAATATATATATCTATATACTTATGATATAATATATAGATATATAGAATAAATAATATATATATATATAATATATATATGTATCTATATAATCCTATATATATATCTGTATTATATATATAATTTATATACTAATGATATATTGTATGTAAATATATATATATAAATATAATAATAATTATATAATTTTTATCTTTGTGGTAATGTTTTTTCTTTTTTAACATTTTAGATTGATATTTTTTTTGGTCTCTTTAGGTTACATTTGTTTTAAGTTGATATTTTTTTTGTCTTTTTATATATTTGATCTTTTTGTCATTCTTTACTTTTACGTTTTTTTATTAATATAATTATTACTTATTATTAATTTTTTTTAATTTTTCTTTGTTTTTTCATTTAATTTTAAATTTATGTTTTCATTACTCTTTTGAAATTTTAATGTTTTTCAGACTCATGATAAAATATTTTACACCATTATTTCAAAATGTTGAAAATTTATCCTAAAAAAAAAAACATTATTTCAACATGAACAGATCAGCACATTACATTTTCAAGGTGTATTTTGCACAAGTTTTCACTGTTATTTTTAAAAGATGTTGAAAATTTACTGTAGAAAAGAAAAGTGTTATTCTAGCGTCAACACTTTTCATTTCCGAGTTTATTTTTCATGTTTTTTTGTGTTTTTCTGGCTAGATTTCTCATTTTGAGTTTATAGTTCTCGTTCCAAAGTTTACATTGTTTAGAATAGTACCTATGTCGATCACTTCCCCTATTCAGAGTGTCCAAGAACCTGCCATATTTGGTCATGCCAGATCTAATTGACCTATATCTACTAGGAGACCTACTTCCATATGCCCCATTAGTTTTATCCTCATGTCCATGGTTGATCCAAAGTGGTCCTTGTCACTGCAAATCTAACAAACTCTAAAGTAGTATTGCATTCACCTCTGCGTGATTCTCTTATGCCTGAATGAATTTTTCATTGTCTTCTTTACAACTCCTTATTTCTTCCTCCAGGCTTCTGTGTTTGTCAAGTCAGGAGAATGCCCCACATAGTGCTACCTATCTTATGCATAGGGAGATTCTATGTACTCTACCACCTTGCTAGCCATCTGATCTATTTCCTGCAAGGCATACTATGTCAGCTAAACCAAATCACAATAAACCAATGTACCTTAGCGTAATTCGGGGAGGATACCTTGTCTGTAAAATCATCAAATCAGTGTGATACATGTATAACATAATCATAATAGCATATAGACATATATCAAATAAGTGTATCAATGCATAAACACCATTCTAGCTAGGGTTTAGTCCTCAATGTAATTCCATAGCAAAGATGCATGTTGTGACCTCATGCATGAAAATAACCATTATTCCATTGCACGCATTTCCAAATGCAACCATCAACATGCGTAAGAAATAGCTAATCAACTGCACATATGTATGAACGCATGTAGTCGAGCATAAATGACCAGTTATTGTAATCAACCTACAAGACTGATATATGTAACCAAAACATTCAATGATGCATCTGACATACAAGGACGTAGTTAATAAACGTATAATGAAGATGTAAGTGACATATAACCATATGCAACCAGTCATAAACTTCTGACGGTGCATCCAACAAAATCACATCAAGTTCCTCATGACAACCTTACTACAACAATGATGAACATGATTCAATGAAACAAGAACATGTAATGAAAGCCTAAGAGACACACATGTAGATGACATGTATGCATGACCAAGCACCATCACCCAAGGAGAGCGAACTACACTCTGATACCAATCTGTAACAACCCCTCCTCCCAGGTCCACCCAAACAGCCTACCAGCTGGGAAAACATGTGATGAGAGATGTTATTATAAGGGATTCATTATCCTTAGTGACCTTAAGAAAATGGAATCACCATAAATCATCAAACAAACCCATCTACATAAACAATTACACCCCCAGGAGACATGTCAGCCACTCAGACATCCTGTCCCTCGGTCCCACTAGAGTTTTAAGCCTCTTAACCCAAAGTCATTCTCATGCTATAGGCAAGACAACAAACATTAACTCAAAGTCACTCTCATAGGCCTATGTTCCAGTGATTGTGGACTTTTCTCATAAGACCTATGCTAGTAACCACTAGTATAAAATGGATAATTAGTTGCTAAAACAATGACTAAAATATAAACGACCATTTTTCAGTCAATGACCTGTAGTAGTTAATTTATAGTATCTTATAACGTAACCAACTTTTATTCATTTTTAGCTTAGTCATTAATTGGTTGTCTCAATTTTATCATCTAGTGGTATATTTCTTCATAAATTTGATTATTAATTTAATCATTAATTTAGTTATTGATTTAGTCATTAATTGCCACAATTAATGACCAAATATACAACAAAATATATTACTATATGATCATCCGAAAAACCTAATTATTGACAAAAGAAATATGACCAAAATGTTGGTCATGTTATAAGATACTGTAAATTAGCTACTAATAGTCATATATATACAAATTTTAATCGTCATTTGAAACCAATTCATGACCAAAGAAATGTGACTAAATTTATTTTCGTGTTATAAGATATTGTAAATTAGATACTAATATTCATATATATGAAAAATTTAGTTGTCATTTGTAGTGACAAATTAGTCATTTGTAGTAGTCATTTATATTTTTTTTGTAGTTTCATATTCATTATATAAACGACTAATTTTGTCGTATATTCATTTTATTTATGTTCATCATTAATCAATATAAACTACTAATTTAGTAGTTTTAGATTGTTTTTATGTGTTCATTATTAATCAACATAAACTAATTACTATGATTTTGTGACTAAATTAAAAAAATGTCATACAATGTGAACTAGTTCATCTAATATGAAAATGAAAAGTTATATATGTTAATTAAAATACTAAACAATATCAAGTACAACTAAAAATAATTTCAACCACATAAATTATATAATATGAAATGTCAAATATTAAAATATGATTTTCCAAGTTAACATTAGGTGGACTACAATTTACAAATGAAATGTTGTTTCATCACTACAAAACGTTATCATTGTGTTGCCAAGTCATTGCAGGTGAATTCACCAACTCTGAAAACTTGAACATCAATCTCTATGTGTGTGTTTTATGTCGGATATTGGCTTTAAGGGTACCACTAGACTAGTTCTCCTCTCTCTCCTTTTCTATTTGTCGCTCCACTTTTAGTGTTGTCCTGTTTCCTCAAATCCTACTCCTTATCATCAGTACTGAGTTCCTTTTTCGAAAACAAAACAAGATACAGTGGATAGTATAAGACATGCAAGATGATGAGCACTAGGATATAAACTAAAGTAGACTATAAAGGATTTATATGACATATACGTCAACATCAACAATGTTAAAGCCATTCTTCCCCATAAAAGTAAGAAAATTGAACAATTTTTCTTTGGTTGAGCGATAGTGGTCACTATGTGGCCAGATGACCTGTATAAACAAATAAACATCACTATACAAAATAACACGTTCGTAACTTAGTATTCAAGCTTCAAGAAAATCTTAGGCACAATCATGCCAACTAAATTACATGCTAAAAATACCACGTTGTAAATAACATGTGAAAACAAATAATCTGAGATGTGATGTCTAATCCTTGTCATTTTATTCACAACAACATTTTGTTCTCTAACAGATGAACTTGGTCAAGTATAGAAACAACATGTGGTCAAATAACAACATGGAAGTAAACTTTCTAATAGCCATCAAAATATTTCAACACAAAACAGTTAAAAGGATTTCAATCAATATCGTGTAATACAAATATCATCTTCAAGGTTTGGCTGTTGTTTAAATGGACATGATACCAGTGAGTCTCAATTTCATAGTTAAAATACAGACAAAAAACAAAATAAAAATTTAAAATGAAATCAAATGATAAAGAGATGCTAGCATGGAATGGACATTGCAATTATAAAATAATTGTTTACTTGTCCATCAATGTCTTACCAAGCATTCCTAAAATATTTTCTTGCCAAAATAACCATTAGGTGAAAGAATCAAAACATTAAAATACGTAGGAATACCTACTAGAAGCATTTCCAAATTCGATGGCTCGAGTTCCTAAAGGATCTACAACAACAAATGAATCATATCCAAGACGTGATTTGTACATTGTCTCCCCATCCTTGTTCAAATCATATTTCATGTAACCTACCCACACCAAAGTCAGGTAACAATCAAATGAAAGGCATTGACATTTTTTTTTTATCTTTTATATCTATAAAATTTGAATCTAATTTTTTTCAGGAAAATATTAATTCATATTTAAAGCCTTCATGTCATGAGAATGTATCAATCAAGTATGACATCAAAAAAATCGACCTCAATGAGATCCTCTAACAACTTCTACAATATCAATATTTGTCTTGTTGTCATATCTTCAATAGAAAAAAGAACATATCTGGAAAAGAAAAATCAATATATTAATTATGTTTTAACTTTGTATATGGTGTATTCTTAGGTAGCTTTTTAGGACGTCCCTCTGCCTTTACGAAAACGAATTGTACCATGGTTAAACTGTATATCCTTTCATTCAACATCAATTTCTGAAAGATAAATGTCACACATTATTCTTTCCCATTTCTTAACATGCTACATATGATAAATTGAAAGTCACATAAAAGTAAGAGAAACCCTTCTCTAACCAAAACAGACAAACAAATAGTGCCTCTAGTAAAACTTCACACCTCAAAAATTACTTTGCCACATGCTTAGACTAAATGTGATATTCTTTGAATCATCTTTAGGTCATATTTAATGGGATATTTGTATGTTTACCATGATCTCAATTTGGTGCTAAAAGAAATGTACAAATCCAGGTTATTATCACTGAAACTCAAGTAAACTTCAAAAAAACAATGCCATTACAAGGTATTGAGAGAGAAACGTCTTCATAATTAGGATTCTCTATTTTAGTTTGATTTGCATTGAGCTAGTATTTGAATATATAGTTTTCTCTAAAGAAGTAAAATAGAAATATGAGAATCACAATAGCGCTTTTAATTTTTAATTAATTCATATTATATATCTAAAAACAACTTGGTCATCCTTCTCTATTATTTGATAGAGATTTGTTGTGCATAGAATAATAATGAATTAACTATCAAACACAATGATACAATATATTAACCAAGGAAAGAAAAATGGCATGGTTGTGGTATTTGTGTGCTCAAAGGAAATCCAACAATGGTTGTGTGCTTTCTTTATCATGAAACAGTATTGAAGACAAATGCCGGTTCAAAAATTGAACTTTATTACCAATAGGAGATGGTCATGTTGTGTAAGTAAAGGATGAATTGAAGGATTCAAGGTCAATATCCAATACATAGTTATCCTTGTCACTACAAAATACAATGTTTTCATCATTTACTTATCCAGGTAAAAATAAAAGTCAGTTTGTATTTGTACAATTATGATAGTATATGAAAAATAGAGCACTAGTGGTAATCAAAGTGTGTTTTCCTATCATCCAACCTACACACAAAACATATATATTTAGTTGTTGATTATATCTAAATCAAATGTAATACCCATTCAACTCGATCTTTACATGACATAGGTGTAATGAACTAGTACAATATAAGCATGCTAACTCAGAAACATGAGATGATAAGAAAGCATAATGGAACATTGTTTCGTGCCACATAATTGGCATGCATAAAATTTCCACAAAATCCATTCAAAAAAAGAGAAGAAATTATGGAAAATAACATATCATTAGTTTCCTGTACCCTCTTTAAAACATGTAAATTGGGCAGGAAGACAAATGTAGCAAGATTCCAATTGTGTGTGATATAAAAATATAAATGTGGGAAAACACGCTTGTGAGTTCATGAATCTCACTTTAAATAAAATTAAGAATTTTTCTAACAAGTTACTCGATTAAAAAAAAAGATTGAAAACTTAATTCAAAGAAGAAACACTGAAAATGCAATGTACAAGCAGAACAAGAAACTAAGTTTATCATGGCCATTAGCAAGTAAAAGGAAACAGTGAGCAATTGCGTAGTCGTAGTCCCTACTGATATGCAATATTCCGTGAGGTTTGGCTTTGCTTTTTAGTAAGTAGGTTTGGTCACCAAGCATACCTGCATACCTGTATTGAGTGTGTATACTTGTATTGAATGTTCTTGAATTCAATCATAATCTTGAGGGTACATGGCGAGATTTGAGATAGACATATTTTAAAAACTTTCTTGAATTCAATCTTTATCTTGAGGGTGCATGAATGTTCTTGAATTCAATCTTAATCTTGAGGGTACATGACGAGATTTAAATAGATATATTTTATAAACGTTTTTGAATTCAATCTTAATCTTGAGGGTGCATGCAGAAATTTGAGATACATTAAATTTATTATTTAAACAATTTAATCTACTTTACAATGCTATTAAAAGATTCCAATCTACTCCTCTTATCTAATCTCGACCATCGCAAAGATTGTTAATGTTGTGAACTTCCTAAAAATATCGGTGTCGACAAAAACATTTAAATAATGATAAATGGCAGGGAAAATAGCTCTTAAAAATTCTAGCTTGAAAAGTAAATGCCTCCCAATAATAAATTCTATATGTTTAGAAAATCTTCTAAACAAAGCTACTCTTTAATATCATAGATAGATACAGTTTCTAAAAATACGTAATTTAATGGTTGTGATAATTGTCTCCCAATAATAAATTCTATATGTTTAGAAAATCTTCTAAACAAAGTTGCTCTTTAATATTATAGATACAGTTTCTAAAAATAGGTAATTTAATGCTGGTCATAAATTAGAAAACCTAAATGTATAAAGCATATCCATATGATATGAATGAGCATTAACTAATGATCTAGAAATCTTGAGAGTTTTTAAAAGTGAAAGTTTAAAGCTCACCGATGTATTCACATTCTGTTAGACGATACATACCAAATTAGTGTTCCATTTGAAAATTTATTTTTAACTTGTAAAAAATGGCATTTATTAGATTATTTTTCATAATATGAATCATAGCTGGGCTGCGATAACATTAGCTAGAACCCTTCTAATCTATTAGCTATGTCCTTGGCTCTATTAAGGAAGATAGACAAGCACAACTACACGAGGAAGGACATGATATCAATGGTGTGGACAAGTGGCCAAGAGATGGGCCCACAAATTCATTTATAGAAAATTAATTACATTATATGAGGCTTGCACAATTTGACGTGTTGACGTGGTTCTCAAAGGTATTCATATCCTTGTCACGTTTTAACATTGTAAACACGTGTTCTTATTTATACATCGCCCTGGATCAGCCAGCTTGGGATCAATGGGTGGAGCTTTGTGAAGTTGTGTTATAATAAAGAACTTTAATGGCGCACTCTGCTACGTGGAACGTCGAAAAACCGGTGCATTTGATTGATCATGAGAAATGTCCAAAAAACTTAATCTCTATGGGTAGCTACGCGGAACGTCGAAAAACCGGTGCATTTGATTGATCATGAGAAATGTCCAAAAAACTTAAACTTTATGGGTAGTTAGCGCTATGCATTTGTTTCTGCTATTGCATGGAAAAAAAAAAGGTGAGCGAGACTTAGTATGCTTTTGTTTTGAAATTCTACACTTTTGTTTTGCAATATGAATTGCTAAGAAACTTTTATTTATTTATTTTTATAGTTGCAGTAATCTCTGCATTGTTGCATTGTAAATAGAAATTTACTAGTGGGTAGAGGAAGCTTAATAGGAAAAAGGTTGAAAGGAATTTGTTAATAGGATATAAAAATAAAGGACATAGAACAGGGAGAAACATGAATGGAATGTATTTCGTGAGAAAATTTGCATGGCTTCAGTTTATTTTTTTCTATTTTTAGGAAATAAAAGATTGACAAAATCATGAATACATTAGTTATTGAAAAGAAACCCTTCTTATTTTAGGAGGAAAACTAGGAAAATGTATAAAAAATAGAGTCACATGCAAGGCAGATTGGAGATAGTGCAGGGCACATTGGACAACAGTGTGTTAATACATAGGTTTCATAAATAGCCAGGCCAAAAAAAAAGTTATGTAGAGACTATTGAACATGTAGACACCATTGAAAGCTACATAGACGCCATCAAATATTAATTTAGGAAAATAATTTCAAAAATTTTAGAGCTATTTTTATTTTAACCCTTTGGAGTGGTAATGAGTATATTTGAATGTAATAATTACAATTATTTTATTTTGACATTTTGGAAAGAGAACGAGGAGAAATAATCTGCGCATGCACTTCCCTATATAATTGGATTTATGAGCTTCAAAAGTTACACTTCCCTGTATAAGTGGATTTATGAGCTTCAAAAGTTATCCACAGGGCTTGAGTCTATCAAGCAAGTTGTTAGTGATCTTCATACCAACTACCACGTCCAGCTAAATAAAATTCACTGAAAAAATTGTAGATAAGATACTTTTATAAGTTGTATCCCACAAAAGACTAAGAATAAAATGACGCTACCCCATGAGACTCTTTGGACTGCACACAATTATACAGCAGAGCGTATTAAAACCCTGCGTGGCTTTGCCAGAGCTCCGAAGAAAAAACCCTAATGGTAAGACTTGCAACGAGGATAGCAATACATAACTTTCGATCAAGGAAATGAAGAATCTGAAGGGGTTTTCCATCAAATTTGAGATAGATAGAACCAACCACGGTCTTCACAATCTACTCCACTATATTGATGCCAATCTTCAGGCGTCTTGCATTCTCCTTGGCACTATCATATAAATTAGAAAGGAAAACGGGTGCCCTCAACAAGGTAATTTGGAAAATGCCCAAATATAATAATGTCTCTTACCATGCCATCTCTCCTTTACAAGCACTGGCATGTCTCTTACCATGCACATTGCAGTTATACACGAAAGCTGCCACCTGCTAGAAGTCTCCAACATATGGCATTCTGACACCAACAATTGGTTGTTGTGCATGACTGAAAGCTGTCACTTGCTAGAAGTCTCCAACATATACCAAGAAAGCTTTGCCCTAAACTTAAAATCAGTTGTCACAACATGCAAATTGGACTTTGGATAAAATTAATTGTCACAATATTCTGCAAACTCGACTTTAGATAAAATGAATTGTCACAACATTTTTGGATAAAATTAATTGTCACAACATTCTGCAAACTCGACTTTGGATAAAATGAATTGTCACAACGTTTTTTACATTGGGATTAGCCAAGCTTGCAATAAGAGGTCGATATTTTTATATCCAAAAACATTCCTTAAAATTTAAATGGATGAAAATTGGATTATAAAACTTTGGTTAAATGCTAATAACCCCTAAAAAAATTAGTCAACTAATAAATTAATGGACACTCAACGATCTAGCTATAGTCTTGCTGAAGGCAGGGACTAATTAGGAAGCAGGGATAAAGCATATGGTACGTATTTTTTTTTTCTTTTATGAATTAATAAACTATAATATTAATGTCTATGAGATAACAATATCTATTTTATAACAAATTAGATAACAATTTTTTCTAATAAGAAACCAGGGATAAAGCATATGGTAGGTAATTTTTTTCTATCAATGAATAAACTATAATATTAGTGTCTATGAGATAACAATATCTATTTTATAACAAATTAGATAACGATTTTTCTTTTATTTTTTTTTTTAATTTGTCTATTTGTATCAGTTTAATTCTAAGCAATGATTGTCTACTAGATAAAAAAATAAGATAAGATTTCTTTTTAAGTTCTATTTTTGTATCAATTTAATTTTTGAGCAACAATTTTTATTCAAATTATGTAATAGTTATTTATTATTTATTAATGAAATTATATATTTACATAGTAATATTATCTATATTTTAAAAGGAATGAGATTAGAAATGCTTTAATTAACTCTTTTAAAAGTGTCATAACACTAATTATTTTATTTTTGTGAGACGAGAAGAATTAGTTAGCAACTAGCTATATTTATTAGATATTATTTTAGCACACACCCTTCACCTCCAAGCACATACTATCCTAATCACAAGCAAAAGAAGGATAATATTTTTTTTGAGAGAAAAATTAGAGGCATACCTTTACCTTTAATTGAAGCTAAAATTGGAGAAATGAAGCCCTGATAACATAAGCCATCGTAATGTGACCAAAACACCGCCCGTAAAATGTACACCTTAAGGGCGGTCCAGGGGGACAACGATGATTACCTTAGAATAATTAAATAAATCATTATTTATTTATTATTCCTTAATCTCTATGCATTTCTCTTATTAAATAAATTGTATATCACTATTTAGTAACTATTTTAACTAACCTTGACCATGTCCCCTTAAGGTAATTAGTAAATCAATTTTATATATTAATTACATTACCCATTTTTCTTAATTAACTCAACTAATCATTATTTTCTGAGTTAGTTCACAAGATATATATTTCCGACCATTTCATTAATCATTTCCTCTCATAAATATAATAAACTAATTCTAAGAGTTAGATCTTGATTTAAATTAATAATATTTTATTATTGGACTAGATCTAGATCTATGCTAGAATTTTATTATAAACAGAAAGGTTCTTCCCTCACTCTCTACAAATAATAATAATCATCGTCTTGGATCTATTCTCATCACTTACGAGCTCTCTATATCTAGCTCTACTAATATTCTACATTTTCTCATTACAACGAGAGAGAGAGAAAGAAGTCGTAGGGAGAGTAGGGACTGAAAAGGACCCATCCCATGGAGGAGTAAATTATAGACCCATGTCTATGTTCTTCTCCAAAAAGTGTTTTCAATTGTAATAAAATCAAGTTCTACCATTATGTTTACTATCATTTTTGTTGGCATATGTTTTTCTAATTTTGCATTCTTTTTACAAGGTTTTCTAACAATATTTCTGCATATCTGAAAGTCGTTACAGATCCATTTGGGCACGTCACTCCCATCATCCAGATAAGTGTTTTAGGGCTCATCAAACCCTAATTTGAATTGCTACATGCCCTAAATAAGTCAACCTTTTGAATGCCTCCTTCCTAGATAGTTTCATGGCTTGAAGACATTCTGAAATGACTCCTTGAAGGACCAACACAGGTAGACCCATGCAAAGGTGCTCTGCAGAGCACTTAGGCCCACTTTGACCTACACTAGGTGAGATTGAGCAAAATTCAACATGGGGTTATGGGAATATTATTATATTCTAGAGCCTTCTAGAAGATTCCCACACTTATCATCTCCTATGAGCTCAAAAATGGATGAGGAATGAGTTAAGATACATCCTATCCTCTCATCCCTTCCTCCATTGAACTAATTCTAAGTTTGGAAGGCCATTCAATACGCTCATTGATGACAAAACCTCCTCCACCTTCCCATAAATTGAGCACTCATCTAAGTGATCAAAGGCTGGACTTTAATGAATTGTAAGGAGATAATGTTAGTTTTAGAATTGAGACTATTGTAAGTGTCATTGTGCTACCAGAATGTCATGCTTATGATGTGATGTGGATGGAACCAGAGCTGGAGCAGTGATCTCGAATCAGGATTCATGGTTGTAATTATTCCTTCTATTCAATAAAGTATTCATACCTTTTTCCATATGCTTATCTTGATATGTGATGCTTATATGTGTGAATGTATCTGGTTCCATTTACTTGTAATCAATAGATATTTTGCTTTGATTGGTTCTTTGTCTTCTGTTGATCTTTACAGGTACTTCTCATGTGTGTTAAGTATGGGAAGGAGTGACAGGACTGATAGAAACGAGACCAGAGGAAGGCGAAAGTAAAAGTAGGTCCTCTTGTTCTCTTTGCTTATCTATTGTTTATATAAAAATGTTAAAGTGCTTTAAACTGTTGTTCTAGATATAGCTACTTATCTAGGTAATTAGTATTTATCTGTAGATACCAGATGCTTCATAACAAATTAGTGACTCCACTGGGGAATGATGATCATTCCAAGTAGCTTGTCCACATCCTAGTACACCCTAGTAGACTTTCCCAGCCTTCATTGATCTTGTTTCAGCATTTTTGAAGTGTTTTTGGTCAAACATTGCACTAAAATGCCTATTCTAGGAATGTGTTGTAACCAGAGCACCCTTGGTCAGGGGACAGTGCTTTGCAGAGCACCCTTGGGTTAGAGAAAGTGCTCTACAACGCACTGTCTCCCATTCAGGCTTGTGCTGATCCTCCTTAAGCCAAAATTTCTACCTTTGGCTTGATTTTTTCCGAATTTCCTTCTGAAGTGGTTTGCTGAAAGATCAATGATTATCTTGTCTCTGAAATCAAGATTGTATCTCCTTTGATATCCCTACTTTGACATGATTGATTAATGTTTCTTAAATGATTTCTTTGTCATTATCGATTCATCGTCAAAGTTAGATTACAGTCGATTAATCTTTGTTTGAAAGAAAGTGTCGTAAAAGTCTTCTTTTCCTTCGAAACAGAACTGTCATAAAGTCTTCATTCTTGTAAAAAGATTGATTGATTGTATGTGAATTAGTTTCCTTTTGTTCATAATAACATTAAGGGAATTGAAAATAAAAACTTGCATCATGCATTGAAATAGTTTGTGTGCGCTCATAGGAATAGTTAGAGAAATTGCATTAGATTGTGCTCTATTCTCTTTGATTGTCAAAGATCTGATTACTCTATCCCTTACTAGCTATGGTTTTCATTGTTAATTTAATGAAATAATTTTTCTCATGTTAGTTGGATTCTAGGAATTGCAAACATACATCATGTGGTGAACCTTGAAAGGAAAATTCTTAAGAAGATCAACTTAAAATTTATCTGAATTTACCTAATGGAGCATTGTCACCTAACAAATAACATTTAGAGGTTCTATGCTAGAGATGTGTTTTGGTGTCATAAAACATAGCAGCTGTCACTAGCATGTTTTCAATACATCCCAAGTGTGATACCTCATTCCACATACGTGAGTATATCATAGCTCATCCATATGCCTTCAGGTATATAGGGTGGTGTTACAGTACATAAAGTATATGGGAATGCTCGCACTGTGCAGTTTTGCATTAGATAGTGCTAATATGGATTGGGCCTCCACGTACTTTCAAGTATATATGGGAGGAAAACACTAGGCTTCTATCCATCCTTTGGTAACCGAGTTGACCTTCTTCTACACTATGATACACTAAACACAACATTCAGGGAGATTGCTTGTCTGTACTTCTCGGTTCACCGGGATGTATTCTGCAGTTCATAGCTGCTTGGTAAACATTTTTCCTACATTATCCCTCTTTTCTTTTGTTATGTTACTTTGATTAAAATAAACTTAATTGACTGTGATAAATCCTCCACACTCACTCCTCAATTTATCTTAGGTTGAGACATATGGTGACAAATCCGGAGTTCACCGATAAAGGCATTCCTTTTGATGGGAATCCTAGTCCTTTTCCTCCTTTTGGAAATATTGGTGCTCCTTATATGGCTACATTATCCCTACTGGAATTTACCATTGGCTTACCAGTATTGTTGTTTTCAACCTCCTTCACAATCGAGTACACCTCTAATTGGACAAACTCAATCTCTAGTTGATCCTTAAGTTCACCCTTTGCCTTCTTCCTCAGTTGTTTCTTCCTCCCCTTCTTCCTCTTCACCTGGTGAAAGTATTGGTACTAGTAACTAGGTGGCTAAGCAAAGGAAGAAAGGGAAGAAGAAGAACAAGAAGCAAATTCAGCAGAGGGGCAACCAAGAAACCATTACATTGAATGCAACATTCGATGAGAAACCATCCATCAAACCTCACAAATTTCGATATCCATGCAAACTTTGTACAGGAGACCATCTTCTTCGAAATTGTTCTTGTATTGCTCAAATCTTAGAAGAATGGTCTTCTCATTCACATCATCCTGTGTCATAAACTTCCAGAGATCATGCTGGTGACACAGCATCAACTAGTGGTAGTAAAGCTCATGGAAGGAAGGGTAAACTTAGGTTTCCCTATAGGTTATGTGAAGGGAATCACCCCATTCATCTTTTTCCCTATCTAGATGAAGCCAAAAAAGTTTTGGATAACTAACCTTCTTATCCATGGTGACTTCAATCTAGTTACAAGGGACTCTCCCTTAATCCTTCACTAGTTAATGAATTGACTGACCCAAATCAACCGTCGGTCAAATCCACTCTCATTGAATGTGAATCCCATGAGTCTATACCCGACCAATCACAGGTCGAGGAAACAATTGACCCAATTTCACCTTCATTTAATCGTACTTTTCCCAAAGAGAGTGAATATGATACCTGTTTAGTCAATTTAGTGTCCTAAATTGCTTGCCTGAATTATCAACCAAGGTTTGTAAGTTGATGAAGTGTAGTGCACTATATGTTCTTAGTTAACCCTTCCTACTTCGTTTTTTTGTACTTTTATATTGTTTTGGAGGTTTCTGTTCTTTGATTCCTAATGATGTACAAATTGAATTATAAGAAACTAAATCTAAACTTCCTAAAGGTGAATCAAGAGCTTAAAACTAGTCAAAATCTAATTTAAAAGAACGAAAACAGAGCATATGTCCTACCTTGTCATTAATCCTAAGTCATGAATCTAATTCTTAGAATTAAGAGGTGAAGTTGTGAGGCATGCTAAAATAAATACAGAGAATGAAATTAACTAAAGTACTTCTAGTTACTCTAACCTTGAATTTTGAAAGATAACCTTCTTGAGATGGAATACAAACAACATTCTATACTTCATGATCTAGAGAACTAAATAAAAACATGCAGAAGGTGACTAATCAGTTTCAACCATTGTCTAAAGTGAATGTTAACCATTTAGTTTAGGTTGGGTACCATCTTGAAATGGTGATTAAAAAAATTCGTTAACACAGTGAATTGACAATATGAACTAGAAAATAAATAACAAAAATAGTGAGTAAACTAGTCAACAATGCATTCTCATTACATTCAACCTTTGTTTAGAAAAAAGTTGTTTCCTTTATGAAATGGATTGGAGAAACAAGACTATGCAATTGAATTCTAACATTATGTTATTGATCAAAACTAAAAGAAATTAAACTACAAGAAATAAACCTAAGTTAGAAACACTTCTAAAAGCAAATGATGAAATCAAAAATGAACATAAAACAAATGAAAAGAAAACCTCCTTCAGTGTAGGGGCCCTCTACAACTGACTGAGTTGAGATGCTAGCTAGTTGACAATACTCTTTCAAACGATCATTGGTCAACACACAACTTTATATTATAAACAGGAACAAAAGTTAAAAATTATAGAGATGCAAGTCTGAACTTAATACATCAAAAACTTCGAACCCTTCTCGGTTCTGTATAACTGGTATTTAAAAGAAAATACTCATAACTGCCTTTGAGTAGAATTAGCTACAGGTGGTCTACACCTATCACAACAGGATCGCATAAATGTTTGATCAGATACAGGTGACTTGAATTTGAGCAAGGTGGTTACAAAGAACCATTAACATAGGTGGCTAGTCCGAGTTGATATTGCAATAGAAATTTTGGATTTATTAATGAACCAAGAAAGAATAGACAAAGAGTCCTATTGCTTCCAGGTTCCATATGTTTGACTCCACCTTTGACTGTGGTCTTGAGATAGATTTCTTATCGATCTAGGCTAAGTGGATAGGATAGGATTCATGTGGAGATGATTCCAAAGATGCCCATGTGGCTAGTTTCTTCGTTTGACACTTGGAACCTACTAGACCATGGAAATAGCTATGGAATACACGGTTAGCTATAGAATAGGCTGCATTCTATAGCTAATTTGTAAAACCTTATTCAAATAGAAAAAACATAAAAATATAACATGTCAATCATTTAATGCTCTCCTTAAGATAAAATCTAACATTCATCATTGATGGGGATCTATGGTCTTATGGAAAAGCAAGGAAAAGAAGTGAGAAAAGTTGTCAAGGAGAGGGTAATTCTAAGGTTTAACATACCCCCACTGCAAAATCATTGCATGTCCCCATGCAATTTTCCAAAAATGTGAATTCTTCTTTCCTATTGCATTTGTTCAGACACTTATGCTAATACATCTAGTTTTCTTCTTTTTCCCCTCTTTGAAGTGACTGCCATCCTAGGTTTCTTCATAAGAATCATGTATTTAAGATTGATGACTGTTCTGTTCAAGCTTCTATTCTTCCTCTTCAATTCCTATTCTTCTTATACCATAGCCCTAGGTGCAATATTGTATTATGATGGATAGCTTTATCCAATTTACTTTGTTCCCTCAGGGTTTCATTTTCTTTCTTGATGTGTCTGTTCAATATCTCTAACTCATAGATTTCTTGTTTGAGAGAGTCAGCTAGAGATTCTTGTGGATTGACAGAGAGTTCTGGATTAGCTGAGGATTCTAGATGTATTGAGGCACTTTTCTTCTCCAATGATTCTATATAATCATAAATTTGTTTTGCACTCGGTCTATGCCTGGACATCCTCTGTTGGGGCTACCTTCGAAATACTGTTTAGGAGAGTTTTGAAGATTGTGTGTAAATGAAACATTATCAGGAGATGGTACTGAGGTTTATTCTTCTAGATTTATGAACTCTGTTCCCTTTCATCAGACATTATTTACCATACCTCAGAGTCTAGAGGTCCTTCTAAGTTCTAGAGGGCTTATCTTGTCCTCATTTGTACCCTTTTTCCCTCTTTCCATATTTTCTTTTCTCTTGATTTGTTTCCTAATCTCTATCAATTTTTCAGAGATTAATTGTTCATCATCTTATTGTAATGAGGATTTAGGTTTGTTTCCAGTAATTCCACCAGCTTTCTTTCTCATGTTCCCTTTTTGCTTGAACTGCTCCCTGTTCTCTGTCAATTTTTCAGAGACTAGCTCTTCACTATTTTTTTGTGTGGAGGACTCAGGTTTGCTTTGAATGGTTATACCGATATTCTTCCTCCTACTCCTTCTGACATTACCCTCTTTAGGTGATTCTAGTTCCTCTTGGAAATAATTGCTTATCAGGAAATTTTCCCAAGTGTCTCCTATTCTTTTCAAATGGAACTCAACCAGTATTTTTACCAACCCATGATGGTACATGGTTGTGTCTAGGAATTCAATTTTCTTTGTATATTTTAAGCCATCCTTCTTAAACTATTTAGTAGGAAGAAAGGGAGGTTGATGTCTCCATTTTCTAGAAAGTTAATCAATAAATGTATATGATAGATATACATGCACCCGAATTTCCCCTCACTGGTAATGAATTTTTGTAATATCAAAAGCATGCTTCTCCATTTATTTTTAAGTGATGAAATAGGAATTCCTTTTATAAACACAGAGACATCCATACCTAAGTTCCTGAGGATCACTTTCCATGATTCACTGTGGAATTCCCTATTTTTTAACCATCTCTCAATATGTCTTAGTAGTTCTGTAGTCTCTGCTATGTAGGATTCTATTATTGCAAACTTAATGTCTCATGTTGGCTTATTGGGCCATGACCCAAGTTTGGAAGAGTTTAGCCAAACAAATCCCACACTGCTGGCCCTTTGGGCAACAATCCACGGAGTGCAGACTGAAGTCTCACCCGAGGTAGTAAGGGAGGGTGCTGAAACCAGGTTTTCGCACCCTAGGGATGTCTTGATGAGGTTAGGAGCGATCGCAAACCAAACTGCGCACTCGTGCTATTTTGCGTAGCTGTCTGGCCTTCGCGAAGATCCGCGATGGGGAATTTCCTAGATTCCTATTATTATTGTAGTTATTACAGATCTAATATATTCCTTAAGGTCTTTAATCGAGCGTTCAACAGTTAAAACCAATGCGCGCAACCATGAATCTTAAAGATATGTATAAAACCATAACATAATCATAAACATATAGATCTATGATCAGATGCACAATAATTCAGAAACACTTATCTTTATTAACCTTCTATTCAGTACAATCCAATTCCACCATGTGCACGCAGCTGTAGGGGTCTCTGTATGAATTCTTCAATAGTAGGGCTATCATCTTTTCCTGTAAAATATAGCGTCTCTAGGAAGAAGGTTTGGGAAAAACTCACTTACTTGGCGAAAATTTGGAATTGCACAGTTTAGTCAGTATTGCTGAGAATCCCTATTATGACCTATTTTCAGAAATGGAACCACCATTCTGCATCTGCCCATGTGATAGAAATCCCGATCCAGATAATGGAATTTTAGATTTGTGCTGCAACTATCCCGCTGTCACAAAAAATTTCTGAAAAAATAGATGATTTTATATCAACGATATCTTCCTCATCTAGACTTCGATTCAACTGATTGTTTTTTTGAATTTGGGTATTTTTTCACAAAAAATCCAGATCTGCAATTAGATTTTGCAGATTTTGCTCCAAAACATATAGATCCTTGCCGCAAACCCGCTGCCTCGAAAAAATGTCTGCAACACCACTGATTTTTAGATCAGCGATATCTCCTTCATCCGGACTCCGATTCGGCCGATTTTTTTTTTTGAAATTAGGTATTCTTTCACAAAGAATCCAAATCTACAATTAGATTTTGCAAATTTTGCCCCGAAAACTACCGATCTGTGCTGCAAACTTACTGCCCTGAAAAAATATCTGCAACACCACTAATTTTTTTAGATCAGCGATATCTCCTTCATCCGAACTCCGATTCGGCCGATTGTTTTTTGAAATCAGGTATTTTTTTTCACAAATAATCCATATCTGCAATTAGATTTTGCATATTTTACCCCAAAATGTACAGATCTAATCTACAAACTCGCCGCCCCAGAAAGTTCTTGCGAAAAATGATAAAAAAAAAATTCTCCACTTTTTCCCAAGAAAGTGCTCTGATACCACTTGTTATAGCTCTGATTCCACTTGCTATAGATCTTATATGAAAATATATGAGATGATAACAATATACCCAATAACGTTAAATAATCACCAAGAATAATAAGATCTAAATATAGAAATGCTTCTCTTTATTGATCAAACCCTTAAGGTAGGGCAACACCATACATTCACTCCTTAAGGAAGGAGA
>APFE030130345.1:88097-149720 GCA_000404065.3 Pinus taeda
GATTCCATCCAAGGGTATCCCAAACAACATCCTCATGAGCCATATCTGAAGCATAAAAATCAGAATGCAATACATACTTGTCCATAGAAATCTTCAAATCTTTATAAACTTACACCTGCTCATTATTAACCTGTGTGTGTTCCACTTGTAATTTTTTTGCCAAATTGACATTTATGAGATTTTGCTTGCAACTAGGATTTAGAGACACAATGATCTTCTCCTTCTGAATCAATCCCTGAACCTAAAATAAGGATATACCAGTAGGAAATAATCTCACATGTTTCTCATTATCTTGATTTCTAGCATGAGACCATTTGTCAAAAAAGACTTTTTCAAATTCTTCATCTGAAAGGTTGTAGAACTTCTTGCTCGCAACTGATCTAAACCATTTGACAGCCTCATCTTCCATATTAATCTTTATGAAAAGTTTCCAATGTTGTGCCCATAATGACTTTAGATTTTTTTTGAATTCCTCAATAGTATGACCATTACCTTTTATTGTAAAACATAGAAACACCATGGAGAGGGTTTTGAAAACAAAGTTCTTACTCGGCGAAAATTTGAAATGGCCACAATTACGTCAATATTGCTTAGAATCCTTATTATGGCCTATTTTCGGAAATGGAACAACCATTATACATCTTCCCATGTGGTAGAAATATCGATCTAGGCACTAGAATTTTAGATCCGGGCTACAACTGTCCCGCTGTCACAAAAAAAATTATGAAAGATAGCTGATTTTAAATCAGTGATATCTCCCTCATCCGGACTCTGATTCGATTGATTTTTTTTGAACTTGGGTATTTTATCACAAACAATCCAAATATGTAATTACATTTTTCATATTTTTCACCAGAATGTAAAAATCTTCTCCTCAAACTCGCCACCCCAAAAAACGTATACAACCCAACTAATTTTTAAATTAGCAATATCTAGCTGATCTGGACTCCGATTCGGTTGATTTTTCTATTTCAAATTAGGTATTTTTTCACCAAAATATCAGATCTACAATTAGATTCTATAGATTTTGCACCAAAATTTACAGATCTGATCTGCAGACTCGTCGCCCTGAAAAATATCGGCAACACCATTGATTTTTAAATCAGCAATATCTCCTTCATCTGGACTTCAATTTGACTAAATTTTTCTTTTCAAATTGATTATTTTTTCACCAAAAACTTAGATCTATAATTAGGTTGTGTATATTTTGCACAAAAACATACAGATTTGATCTATAAACTCACCGCCCAAAACATTCCTGCAAAACATAAAAATAAAAATAAAAATACTCTGTTTTGCCCAAGAAAGTGCTCTGATACCACTTGTTATAGATCTAACCCAGAGATATATGATAATAGAAATGAACCCAAGAATAACAAGAACTAAATAGATACAAATTCTTCTTTATTCGTAGCAAACCCTTAAGGTAGGGCAATACCATACATTCACTCCTTAAGGAAGGAGAACACTCCACAAGCCATATGCTTGTTCATACAATAATCTTGACATCTCTCAATGGGGAGTCTCTAGTCTCTATAGAGGCCTCATACATACAATACCATGGGTCATTACTATGGTTCCCTCAATTCCATATATCTAATATGATATGCTTATTACATTATTGCTAACTACTTGTGGTCTCTTACATGATATGGGTTAACCACCTTATTTATTACTATGGCCCATCCCATTATTATATTACTCCCTTGGGTACCTCCCTTTGTACCCCATATTATCCCCCTTAGGTAGACTACATCCAACCAATCTTCAATCTCTTTCTTCATAGGGTTCCAGTGTTTTGACATCAAACATCCCTTAGGTATATCCCAGTCCCAACAATGGAACCATTTCTTGGCTTATTGGGCCTTGAACCAAGTTCAAAAGCGTTTAGCCAAACAAATCCTATGCTATCGGCCCTTTCAGCAACAATCCATGGAGCGCAGACTGAAGTCTCAGTCGAGGTAGTAAGGGAGGGTGCTGGAACCAAGTTTCCACATACTAGGGATGTCTTGATGAGGTCTGGAGGGGTCACAAACCAAACCGTATAGTCACGCTATTCTACATAACTATGTGGCCTTCGCGAAGATATCCGATGGGGAGTTTCCTATATTGTTATTATTATTGCAGTTATTACAGATATGATCTATTCCTTAAGGTCTTTAATCGAGCATTCAACAGTTAAAACCAGCACACGCAACCATAAATCTTAAAGATACGCATAAAACCATAACATAAACATAAACATATAGATTTGTGGTCAAATGCATAATAATTTAGAAACACTTATCTTTATTAACCTTCTGTTCAGTACAATCCAATTCCACCATGCGCACTCAATTGCAGGGGTCCGTGCACACAATGGCGGACTCTACCAGGCCTCTGGGCACACAACTGTAGAGCCTACTCTAAGTACAACCAACCACGACTCAGACTCACATATGTAGAGAACTCTTTCTTTTACAAACCCATATACCTCAGATCTTAAACAAAGCTACTAAAATACTCCCTTCTAAGCCTAGAGCCTTGCTCTATTTATACATTCCCATGGTCCATCATTCATGGGCAAGCTCACTCGCTTTCTATTATCTTACATTTTTCTTAGGCAGACAAGCCTTTGAATTGACTCATTAAACTTCGCACTCCGTGCACTTCGCGGAGCCTTTACCATACTTTTTACCCAAAATTGTAGGCTTTAAGCCCCAAAGCTCTTACGCGGAGGAACCGTTTCCCAAAATCTCCAATTTCCATTTATGTACCATTGAATGATTTAGAAAACGATTTTGTGCTCTCATTGTGGAAGCCATAAAATTTTTCAATGAAATTGAGCCATCCATCCTTCTGCAACATCTCCTTGATTTATGGGAATCCCTCCATATATTTTGCTCCTACTGGCTCTGTCGTGACAATGAGTCCCATGGCTTCTGTTTTGCAAATTTTTTTTTTAGCTTTTAGAATTACTCTCCTAGTTTATGAAATGGACTCAATGTGGGTATGGTGAAAAAGAACTATGGTTTGTGTGGAATAAGTAGACGACGAGGGTTTGGAGAGGCGTGCATACATTGGTCAAATCGTAGTCTTGACCGTTAACAAATGGAGTTGTTAGGAACCGTTTAGGTCTAGAGTATGGAGAGTGTAGCGGAGATGTGGTATGATGAAATTATTATGGACTATTTGGTACTGAGTATGGAAGATGTGGCGAAGATGTTGTATAATGAAGTGGCAGTCAAATGAAATGATGACTTGTTAAGGAGACATACGATTATTCATATTATATATGACTTATGTTTTTAACTTGCTATTTGAAATAAATTTTTCATTTTACCTTTAGAGCTTAACCTTTTGCTTGATAATTCCTTCGGTGTTGATCTGTGGGTACTTTTAGCATGGTTGGTCTTCAAAACTTGATTCTTCATTTTCCTGCATTTATGATTTATTTGTGAGCTATACAATTGCGCCAGAGCTGATAAGTAAGTTGTCGCTGCATAATCAGATTAGTTGCAGAATGGAATTAGCTACAAAATGTGAAAAGAAGGAAAAGTGAAGTATGGCTATGGAATATGAGTGTGAAAATGAAATGGAAATGGGTTATGACAGTGACATGAACTGAGATGCAAAATAAAATGGGAAATAGGGTGAAATGGAGTAAAATTGTAAAAATAAAATGTAAATGTAATATGACAGTGAGATGAAATGGAACTGTAAAATAAAATGAAAAAATAATGAGATGGAATGAGACTATGAATTTGTAGACTCTAAATTGCAAATAAATGTATCTTTTTGTCACTACTTATTACAAAAAAGAAATGGAAAATATAGGATGTCAAAAATTTCTAATTTTCACCCTGTATTTTCTGTATAAGTATGTCAATCAAAGATTGGTTTTCAAAATCATACAATTTATTATTTTTTGATTTTAATTTTGATTTTTTTATTATTACTTTTTAGGAAAAATAAAGACTAGGTTAGTGGAGAAGAAGAATTCTTCTTCACTAGCTTGATTTCAGAGTTATTCTAGAAAATCTTAATGAACTCCTCTCTTGAAATTGGTTTCTGATATATCTTCAACCAATGACCATTCATGAGAAGAGGTATTTTGCTTCCATCTATTGCCCTTATCCTTACTACTCCGTTATTAAAGATTTCTTCAATCTCATATGGGCCAAGCCAATGAGTTTAAAACTTCCCTTGAAAATCTTTGAACTTTGAATCGAACAACAGTGCCGAATCTCCTACTTGAAACTTCTTCTCCTTGATATATTTATCATGCCATTTAGCCCTCTGCTGTTGGACTATACTGGTTCTTTGAACTGCATCTTGTTTTGATTTCAACAAGCTCATTGAGTTTCTCCAATCTATGTTTATGTGCCTCTAATAAATCCAGTCCCAATTAGACTTCCATCATGAAGGTTTTTATTTGAAACTCTATATGGAACAAGACTTATTTCCCATAAACAAGTTCATAGGGTGTATGTCCCATTGTGTTCCTCCATGTAGTTCTATAAGTCCATAAAGCTTCAGGAAGCATTTATGCCCAATCTCTTTTATGTAGATGCACAGTCTTAGTGAGAATTCCTTCAATCACCTTATTTGCAGATTCAACTTGACCATTTTCTTGTGGATGATAGGGAGTAGATTTCCCATGTTTGATCTTGTAATCTTCCACAAGACCCTTCACCATTTTAGATGTAAATTGACATCCCTGATCTGTCACAATTTCTCTTGGAACACCAAAACGAGTGAATATGTCCTCAAAAAGAAAATTAACTACAGATTTTTCATTAGAAGAAGGTAATGCTTTAGCCTCTACCTATTTAGTGACATAATCAGTGTATACCAATATATACTTATTTTGTTTAG
This sequence comes from Pinus taeda, assembly GCA_000404065.3. NCBI lineage: Eukaryota > Viridiplantae > Streptophyta > Pinopsida > Pinales > Pinaceae > Pinus > Pinus taeda. Next base: position 92,955 of record APFE030130345.1, read on the forward strand.
ATGGGGGATTAATTGTTCCAACAAAATCCAAGGCCCATTTTTCAAAAGGTTCAATGAGTACCTCAATTTGTAGTGGTGTTTCATTTGAAGGAGCAGGTTTTCCTACCCTTTGGCAGTTGTCACACCTCCTGACATATTCTTTGGCATCTTTGAAGAGGGATGGCCAATAATATCCTAAAGAAAGGATTTTATAGGCTGTCCTCTTGTCAGCAAAGTATCCACCACATGATTTATCATGACATGCCTTAAGAATATCAGGCATTTCATCTTCCCGCACACAGCTTCTGATCATGAGATATGGACCTGTTTTATACAATTAATTAGTGATCCATGAGTATCTTGGACTTATTTGAATGCTTTTTCTTTTCTCTCTAGGAAAGAAATGTGAAGGCAAATTCCCTGTGACTAAGTAATTGGAAATATCTACAAACCAAGGGGTTTGAGTAGTCGCTTCTAAAAGATATTCATCAGGAAACTTAAATTCAACCGGAGTGTCATCTTTGATATTTTGAATTCTGGACAAAATCAGCAACTGTGTTTTGTTTTCCAGGTCTATCTAGCACAATAATATTGAATTCTTGCAAGAGTAATAGCCATCTCGTAACTCTTCCATTAGTAATAGGTTTATTCATTAAGTATCTAATTGCAGAGTGATCTGTATGAACAAAGGTTTCATAGCCTGATATATAATGTTTGAACTTTTTGATTGCATGGACAACAACTAAAAATTCATGTTCTGTTACAGTATAATTTAACTCAGTGGGAGTCAAATTCTTACTTGTATAGTAGATGGCATAGGGAATCAAATCTTTTTGTCCCAATATAGCTCCCAGAGTTGTATCTAAAGCATCTGTTGAAATGTGAAAAGGTTGTTTCCAATTTGGACCTCTCAAGATGGGTGCTTCAAAAAGTTTTGTTTTTGAAGTCTCAAATGCTAACTGGAAATCAAGATTCCAATTGAATTCACAATCCTTGGTGAGTAATTTGAAGAGTGGGGATGCTATTTTAGTGAAATTGTCTATAAATCATCTATAGTATCCTGTAAATCCTAGAAATTTTCTAACATCATTTTGGCAATTTGGAATTGATAATTTAGAGATGAATTCAACTTTAAATTTATCAACCTTAATTCCATCTCCTAAAATGTGATGTCATAATACAATCCTTTCTGTAAACATCATAAAACATTTTTCATGGCTTAGTGAAAGGTTTGCTTCCTTACATTGTTTAAGAACTTTTTCCAAATTTTCCAAAGCTTCTTCAAATGTATTTCCATAAACTGTAAAGTCATCCATATATATCTCTACAAAATCATGTATTAGATCAGAAAAAATTCCTAGTACTACTCTTTGGAATGTTGCAGGTGCATTACATAATCCAAAAGGAAGTACTTAGTAGGCATAGGTTCGCCATGGAGAAGTAAATGTGGTTTTATCTTGATCTTCAGGTGCCACTTGAATCTGATTATAACCACTAAAACCATCCAAAAATGAGAAATACTTCTTACATGCTAATGTACCTAAAAATTATATAAAGGGTAAAGGAAAATGATCTTTAAGGGTAGCTTTATTCAATTCTCAATAATCAATCCACACCCTCCATTTACCATTATTTTTAGGCACAATCACTAAAGGGGAAATCCATTGGCTGTATGAAATTAGGTAAATGAAGTTTACATTCAGTAGTTTTTGTAGCTCTTCTTTCACAATTTCCCAAAGATTTGGATTCATCATTCTTTGAGGTTGTCTGATAGATCTACAATTTTCCTCAATGTAGATGTGATGTATACAAGTCTTAGGACTAATTCCTTTCATGTCAGTATATTCCCATGCATATGCAGTAGAATGTTGTTGTAATGTCTTGAGTAGCTTTTCCTGATATAATTTCTCCAAGTTATTGTTTATGTTCAATGTTCTCCCTGGAAAGATTTCAATTGTAGAGCTACCAAATTCTTGCATAGAATAAAGAGACATATGCCTAGATGAAAAATATTCAATATTGGATTTTTCTTGGAATTGATCATGTTCATATTAAGGAGATGATTCAAAATTTTCCATTGTATTGAAGATTTGACTATCTTCACTAATGTTTCAAATAGTAAAAAGAGGTTGAATGTCATTTTCATCATCAGTCTTTTCATCATCAGTCTATTCTTTGTCATCTATTTTTGTGATTGTTCTAGTTGGAGGATATAGAGGGAATTTCTTTGTTGAATTCCCATCAGAAATATACATGTCATTGGATCTACAACTAATGAAAACATTAGTTGTGGCCAGCCAAGGTCGTCCTAATATGAGTGGATGTCTTCCTAGATTGTTCTTAGGGGTTCAGATAATAAAATCAATAGGATATTCCCAAGAATCTAAGGATACTAAAATATCTTCTAACACACCATCTGGTTTGATTAAAAATCTATCTACGAATTGCAGTAATGTAGGTGTGTAAAGAAGATTAGGAAGCTTGAGTTGTTCCATGGTTTCTTTGCTCATGATGTTTATTGTTGCTCCTAAATCAATCAATGTATTTGGAATTTCAACTCCATTGATATGTGTTTTCACAATTGGACTTCTTTGATATATATATTTTTGTATGGAAATTTTTCCCATCATTATATCTGCTATTTTTCCTAACAGGTGAATTCTTTTTGTTTGTTTTTCTTTTCTTCCTGGTTTCTTTATGCTCAACTCCTTTACTTTTTTAGCTAGGATTGGAATCTCCTTAATGGCTTATAACAAAGGGATTTTGATATAGACATTTTTCAATTCATATAGAAAATCATAATTAGGCAACATAATATTCTTTTCTACTCCTCTATCAATTTGTAATGTTTCAGGAAAAGAAGGTGCAGAAGTGGATACTGGTTGCTCAAAGATAGGAGTTGAGTTCATTGGTTCTTTCTGTTTTTCATTTTTAGTATTTTGGTTTTGGAGAGATGTTCCTTCGGAACTTTTATTGGGCTGTAGAGAATCTTCCTCAGAATTGTCTTGTTCTTGAATAACTACAGAAGGCATTTCCTTTTCTAATATCCTACTAGATCTTAGTTGAACATCATTGAGATCTATAGGAGTGATCATATAAGTTGGAAATTGTTGTCCTTCCACCATGTAAGTATTTTAAGGATTTTTATTGTTGGGGTTTGGTAATGGTTGGGCAGATAGTTGATTTTCTCTTTGTTGAAATGGTAGTAAGAGTTGAGGACTTTGGTTTTGTTGTGGATTTTTTTGTGGAAATGGTAGTGGAAGTTGAGGGTTATGATTTTAAAGTTGTGGTTGTTGATTTTGTTGTGGAGTGTGTGGGGAAGGATAATTCTGATATGATGGAGGATATTGATAATATTGAGAAAATTTTCCATGAGGATTTTGTACTCCTTGAGCCCAAGGTTGAGATTGAGATTGAGGTTGAGGCCAAGGTTGCTGCCAAGAAGTCCAATTTGGTGGGGGCTGAAGATATATTTGATTGTTAAATCCCTGATTTTGTCACCCTTGCTAAGGTCTTCTAGAGACAAAGAAAAGGGATTCTACTTAATTTGGAATTGTTTCTTCTTGAAAAACAACCTTAAGACACGGAACTAAAGGACAACCCTTGGTCTCATGGTTTTCTAAACAAATTATACAAGTCTCTATAATTTTTGCATCCAAAGGACATTCTCTTAAAGCGTGTTTTTTCTGCATTTGGGACAGAAAATAGCTAAAGCATCAGCCTCGATTTTCTAATTGTTTTGCAACTTAAGGGTGTATATTTGCTCACTAAGGCTCCCAAGAATATATGTTTTGAGTTCATCAAGCATATTCCCAATTTTTTCCCTACTCACTGATCCAGTTGCAGACTTATTCACTCTAAGAAGAGAAGGATCGCTTGGACCTTTCCCAGTTTTGAATTTCCCTCTTGAGAGATGAACACATAATTCTCCTATGTCACTTAATGGGAGTTGAGAGATATCTCCCTTCCCCATCATGTTAAGGATATCTATCCACTCATCTGTAGTGGCTTTTAATAAAAGAGCTTTTAAGGTATCTTAATCTAAATTGTCTATCTTTACTCTTTTCAAGTTATAGTTGAATCTCTCAGTTAAATCCTTCAAATTTTCATCCTCTCTTTGTATCATTTTGAACACTTCATCCTTGTGATTGGTAGGCATTCAATTATCCAAATACCTATCCAAAAGTGCTTTCTTCATGTCATTCCATGTTCTAATGGATTGAGTGACTAACCCCATGAACCACTTCAAATAAGCTGATTTCAATGTTGAAAGAAACAACTTAATTTTTTGAGAGTCTTCTAAGTAATCATAGGTTCTACACAAGGCTTCAAACTAAAATAAAATTGTTTCAGGATACTCACTTTCTAACCCATGGAAATTTGGGAGGACAGAAGGTGAGATATTTTTCATTGTGGCATTTGTTTCTTCATCCATTATAGGGAATCCAAAAGAATTATTCATTTCCCTATTTGCTCCACCTCCTCCATTATTTTCTCTACCTCCTCCATTATTTCCTCTACCTCTTCCTCTACCCCCTCCTCCAAACAGTGTGAATTCTCCATCCTCTCCTTCTTCTGCCATTATAGTTTCTTTAGAGTCAGTATAAGGTTCAGCCTGCAAGGTTACTTTCTCTTCCTCTGGTTCCTCTATTAATGGTATGTGGGAGAGAGGTTCTACTTCTTCTTTCTCACTAGGTATTCCTAATTCTTCAACTAAAATGTGCTCCCCTGTGGAGGTGAAAAAGGTTGCTCCTTCTATTAGAGACCCAAGATTTTTCTCCTCTAGGACTACCTTAGTAGATGAAATAGGAGATAATTTGATTGGATTTCTGACCCTAGAACTTCAGGAGTTCTATGGCTAGGAGTATGAGCTTGAGATGGAGGTGTATCTCTTCTTGTTTTTGGTGGAGTAGGTGGTGTTGTAGGAGTTGAACTCCTACCTGTAGCTATAAATCTACCCCTAGAGTCTCTTTCTCTATGGATATCATTTTTTTTAATGTAGAAGATAAGGTTACCTAATTACACTTCCCCGAAAACGACGCCAAAATATTTAGTCAATTTAGTGTCCTAAATTTCTTGCATGAATTATCAATCGAGGTTTGTAAGCTGATGAAGTGTAGTGCACTATATGTGCTTAGTTAACCCTTCCTACTTCGTTGTTTTGTATTTTTATATTGTTTTGGGTGTTTCTATTCTTTGATTCCTAATTATGTACAAATTGAATTATGAGAAACTGAATCTAAACTTCCTAAAGGTAAACCAAGAGCTTAAAACTAGTCAAAATTTAAGTTAAAAGAAGGAAAACATGGCATCTTTCCTATCTTGTCATTAATCCTAAGTCATGAATCTAATTCTTAGAATTAAGAGGTGAAGTTTTGAGGCATGCTGAAATAAATACAGAGAATGAAGTTAACTGAAGTACTTCTAGTTATTCTAACCTTCAATTTTGAAAGATAACTTTCTTGAGATGGAATACAAACAACTTTCTATACTTCATGATCTAGAGAACTAAATAAAAACATGCAGAAGGAAACTAATCGGTTTCAACCATTGTGTAAAGTGAATGTTAACAATTTAGTTTAGGATGGGTATCAGTTTGAAATGGTAATAAAAAACATTCATTAACACAGTGCATTGACAATCTGAACTAGAAAATAAATAACAAAAACAATGACTAAATTGGTCAACAATGCATTCTCATTACTTTGAACCTTACTCTGTTTAGAAACAAAGTTGTTTCCTTTATGAAATGGATTGGAGAAACAAGACTACACAATTGAATTCTAACATTATGCTATTGATCAAAACAAAAATAAATGAAACTACAAGAAATCAACCTAAGTTAGAAACACCGCTATAAGAAAATGATGAAATTAAAACTAAATAGAAAACAAATGAACAGAAAACCTACTTCAATGTAGGGGCCCTCTATAACTGACTAGGTTGAGTTGCCAACTAGTTGAAAATACTCTTTCAAATGATCATTGGTCAACACATGGCTTTATATTATAAACAGGAACAAAAGTTCAAAATTACAGAGCTGCAAGTCTGAGCTTTATACATCAAAAACTTCGAACCCTTCTCGGTTCTGTACAACTGGTATTTAAAAGAAAATATTCATAACTGTCTTTGAGGAAAATTAGCTACAGGTGGTCTACACATATCACAACAGGATTGCATAAATGTTTGATCAGCTACAGGCGACTTGAATTCAAGCAAGATGGTTTCACATAACCATTAACATAGGTGGCTAATCTAAGTTAATGTTGCAATAGAACTGTTGGATTTATTAATTAACCACGAAAGAGTAGAAAAAGAGTATTATTGCTTCCAGGTTTCATATGTTTGACTCCACATTTTACTATGGTCTTGAGCTAGCTTTCTTATCGATCTGGGCTGAGTGACTAGGATAGGATTCATGTGGAGCCGATTCTAGAGATGCCCATGTGGCCGATTTCTTCTTTTGACACCTCGAACCTACCAGACCATGGAAATAGCTACGAAATACACGGTTCGCTGCAGAATAGGATGCGTTTTGTAGCTAATTTGCAAAAACTTATTCAAATAGAAAAAACATAAAAATATAACATGTCAATCATTTAATGATCTCCTTAAGACAACTCTATCATTTATCATTTATTGGGATTTGTAATCTTATGGAAAAGCAATGAAAAGAAGTGAGAAAGGTTTTCAAGGAGAAGGTAATTCTGAGGTTCAACAATACCACTCAGGTTCTTTTCATTTCTTAAGATTCCAATGAGTGTGGGGGAAATCCTCATGTTCCATCAAGACAGGAGGAAAATTCTCCCGCTCTCGTAACTCGAGGGGATAATTCTCTCGTTCTAACGGTACCCCCTCTAAGTAGTCTGGTCATTTCCTTTGATTATAATTGACTGACAGGATTTCGTCTTCCTTCTTATGTGCCTTTCCTGATCATAGTACATGTTTGTAATATGATTGTATCTGGCACTATTATAGATGAAGGTGCATCTTTGAGTATCCTTTCCTCCACTGCTTGGCAAGCGCTCGGTTCGCCACCACTTGTGCCTGTTACCTAGAATCTGTTGGCTCTTAATAGAGGAACTAGTCAACCATTAGGGATCCTTCCTCATTTTCCTATTACCTTGGGAGGAAAAATAGTTTATCTTAATGTGATTGTAGTCCTAGGCCCTTTAGATTGCAATTTATTTCTTGGGCGCAACTATGTTTATAACATCGGAGCTATTGTTTCAACACTCTTTCGAGTGATGTGTTTCCTGCATGAAGGCTGAATTGTCATCGTTGACCATCTTTCATTTCCTAGTCCAAATATGGGTTCCAGTCAAGCATCTTCCCTAAGTGGTCCTTTTTTCCCAATGGTATCTTCCCCACCACGAATTAAATATGTGGCAATCGGTTCCATGCCTACATCAATAGACGATCAATTCCTTGATGTTGTACATTATGTACTGGGGACATTGGAACCAGATCTCTCTAGACTCTAATGATTCCTTCCAGAGAATTGTTCTCCCATCTGATGAGAACCTCTTGGAAGTCATGACCTCTTATGGGTCGTGAAACAAGAAATATGAGGATAGTTCTTTTACTGTGTCAACCTCATTAGAAAATGAAACAGGTCACACGAGGATAGTTCCTTGTCTTGTGTCAACCACGTTAAAAATGAAACAAGGAATATGAGGATAGTTCTTTTACTGTGTAAACCTCATTAAAAAAAAAATGAAACATGTCCCAGAGCATAGTTCCTTGTCTTTTGTCAAGCTCATTAAAAAATGAAACAAGGAATCTCAGCAGAGTTCCTTGTCTTGTGTCAAGCTCATTAAAAAATGAAACAAGGTCCCCTGGAGAAAAGTTTCAAGTCAATTCTTTGAGTAGATCTCGTAAAATCCCAATCAAGTCTTTCACTTGATCTCATAAATGAACCTTCATTCCATCCACCTGATAGCCACGAGTAGTCTACTTAGGTGAATGCAATGAAGCTTGCAGGGGCATGCACCTAGAATCGAGTCATCATGTTGGGAGCATGTAAACCAATCTCAAGCATAGTTTTTCGTTTCAAGCTTGTGTAAACATGAAACTGAATCCAAGCATAGTTACCTATGGTTCAAACTTGTGTAAAAGAACCCATTTCCATTTTCACCCTCGTGATTTCCATTCTATTAGCCTTTTCTGTGAGATGAGCCTTAGTTTTCATCCTTCCATCATCACTATCTGCCTGGTCGATCATACGATTTCACTTGGTTATTTTGCCCTTTTTGAGGAACAGTTGCAATGAGTGGTCTTATTAGCCAGCTTCTTCACATAAATCAACATGTTTTGAGAAGTTCCAACTTCACCATAACTAGTTGTTATCCTAGAGACCACTCATTCCTCAAAGTGGAGTTCACTTTAAGCACTTTTTAGACTCTTGAAATATGAAGAGATTGTCGAGCGCTTGTCCTTTTCATCTCGTTAATGGATTGGAAATGACATCTATTCAATATAAGTTTAACCTTTTTCTAGACTGAGATAGGTTATTTATGAAAAAAATACGTTGATTAAACATGGTCAATAGGTTCTCTCTTGTATTGTTTTACACTTTTTTCGGACTTGAGAGACAAATCTACGCAAAAGAACTTGTGGAGTTTTCTTTTTGTCCCTTTTCAAACTCTCTAAACATGAAGAGGATCGAGTTATCTTTGTTGTTAAACTCATTAAAACATCAAATAGCGACAAACTTATCGATCATGACAAGACCGAGTTTCATCTACGCTAGACTCGCTAAAACATCAAATAGAGATGGATTCACCCCAAGGGTGGAATTATGCAAAAAGCATATGTTATCCTCCTCAAGCTTGATAAAAAAATAAATAGGTACTGGTCAACAATGACTGGGGAAAATGGAAAAAGTGGTAAACCACTTTTGGTAGCAGTTCGCTCTTGAACATGACACTATCACCTCATCATCGTGACTATTTGGGTTGGGTTATTAGCTTTATGGTTATCCTATCATTGGTCTATCATACCATCCATCACTTTGTTTTGTGTCAATGCTACGAATTCATTTCAATGCCGCCGACATGTTCAAGAGAAGTAATCAAGTAAAAATTCATCCTTTGCAATACCATAAACCTTCATTTTCATGACCACCATTCCTGAACCTTGTGTTGTCAGTCAAATTTCGTCTCCAAAATAATTACACTCATTTAGTGTCGTTGATGTGGGATACATCAAGGCCCTCCAGTGACGAGTTGCTTCTTGTCGACATCAACACATTATCCAAGAAGTTGACTTAGAAACACTATTCTAGTGCCTTGAGGCTTGCATACATCAATGGCAAGTTTCTCTCTTCCGGTGATAGGTTGTCATCACTGGCCTTCGACCAAAAGACTTTGTATGGTGTTCGACATCAAAACATCCATTCACACCATGTAGAATGTACTGCAGTACCTTGAGGATCATTATCATTATCAATGATTTCTCTCGCGTCTGTTAACGACTTACATCATTGGCTGGAAATCACATGGTGTCTTCCCATGTTAGACTTCAGATTACATATTCACATGGTTAGACTTGTAATTGAGTGAACGATTGAATGAGATAGAAGACCCCAGATCTAGTTTCATCCATCCGAGCTATGACTTCAGGAAATGTACCAAATCATCCGTACAATGGCTTTATATTGATGGTCATTATGATCATGGGTCTATATCTATAGATGAATGTCTATGTACTTGTAATCAAAGTTTATATGTTGAGCATGGGCATGCCTTTCCTCAACAATTCATGAGAAAAAATCAAAATATCATGATATTATGTATTGTAATGATGCAGGTCACAAAACACTTCGGAACCTCCTCATCACATCGTAAAGCATATCACTCAACATTATTATTTTTGACTTCATGCTTTAGGAGGAAAATGTTACAGATCCATTTGGGAACATCACTCCCATAATCCAGATTAGTGTTTTAGGGCTCATCAAACCCTAGTTTCAATTACTACATGCCCTAAACAAGTCAACCTTTCGAATGCCTCCTTCCTAGACAGTTTCATGGCTTCAAGGCATCTTAAAATGACTCCTTGAAAGACCAGTGCAAGTAGGCCCATGCAAGGGTGCTCTACAGAGCACTTAGGCCCACTCTGACCTACGCTGGGCGAGGTTGAGTGAAATTCAACATAGGATTCTGGGAATATTCTTATCTTTTGGAGCTTCCTAGAAGATTCCCACACTTATCATCTCCTATGAGCTCAAAAATGGATGAGGAATGAGTTAAGATACATCCTATCCTCTCATCCCTTCCTCCATGGAACTAATTCTAATTTTGGAAGGCCATTCAATACCCTTATTGATGACAAAACCTCCTCCATCTTCCTATAAATTGAGAAATCATCTATGTGATCAAGGGCTGGACTTTGATGAATTGTAGGGAGATAATGTTAGTTTGAGAATTGAGACTATTGTAAGTGTCGTTATGCTACGAGAATGTCATGCTTATGATGTGATGTGGATGGAACCAAAGTTAAAGGAGTGACATCGAATCAGGCTTCATGGTTGTAATTCTTCCTTCTATTCAATAAAGTATTTATACCTTTTTCTATATGCTTATCTCGATATGTGATGCTTATATGTGTGAATGTATCTGATTCCATTTACTTGTAATCAATAGATCTTTTGCCTTAATTGGTTCTTTGACTTTTGTTGATAAGTAGCTCCTCTCGTTCTCTTTGTCTTATCTATTGTTTATAGAAAATGGTTTAAGTGATTTAAATTGTTGTTCCAGATATAGCTACTTATCTAGTGAATTAGTATTTATCTGTATATACCAAATTCTTCATAACAAACCCATCCCATGGGGGAGTAAATTATAGACCCATGTCTATGTTCTTCTCCATCAAGTGTTTTCAATTATAATAAAATCAAGTTCTACCATTAGGTTTACTATCATTTTTTTTGGCATGTGTTTTTCTAATTTTGCATTCTTTTTACAGGGTTTTCTAACATTATTTTTTCATTGCTCAAAGTCTTTGTAACATTTTTCTTCTCATTTCCATTGTTGTTAGGTATATCATCAACAATCGTATAAAAGTAGAATTTTTTTACATTTACTCAAAAATATTTTGCTAACATTGTACATACAAAGTGGTTATCAATGGTCACTCATTTACTACTTCCACCCTCACCATCATCATTTGGATCTTGAAACTCAATCGTTATCCTCCTACTAGAAGAAGCTGCTCAAATTGGACATCAAATAGTGTTCAACCATGTAAGGATGATTTATATGCCTTGTATTTGATCCAATGCATGATTTTTCATGAGTGTTACAATGTCTCAATATTTTGTGTTCATGTCCTGAACATGAGTTGTAGATTAGGTGGAAGAAGGAAAAAAGCATTAGGTGAAATATTTGTAACACAAGTAATAAATTATGTAGGGTGTCTTTTAACGTAGGTAGAGTGTTGGGTGTAATGCTTGATTATCTTCTTTATTTAGAGGTATCGCCACATTGCACCCCAGTTTGTAATGTGGCGGAAACGCCACCTGTAAAATGTACACCACCACAGGGGTCTGGCTAGGTGATGATGATTACCTTGGAATAATTAAATAAATAAATAATTATTTATTATTCCTTAATCTCTACGCATTTCTCTTATTAAATAATTTTTAAATCATTATTTAGTAATTATTTTAACTAACCTTGACCATATCTCCTTAAGGTAATTAGTAAATCATTTTTATATATTAATTACTTTACCCATTTTTCTTAATTAACTCAACTAATCATTATTTTCTGAGTTAGTTCACTAGATAAATATTTTTTACTATTTCATTAATTGTTTCCTTTCATAAATATAATAAAATAATTCTAAGAGTTAGATCTTGATTTAAATTAATAATATTTTATTATTGGACTAGATGTAGCTCTATGCTACAATTTTATTATAAACAGAAAGGTTCTTCCCTCAATCTCTACAAATAATCATAATCATCGTCCTTGATCTATTATCATCACTTATGATCTCTTCATATCGAGTTCTACTAATTTTCTACATTTTCTCATTGAAACGAAAGAGAGAGAGAGAGCAGTCATAGGAAGTGTAGGGACTGAAAACAACCCATCCCATGGAGGAGTACATTATAGATCTAGGTATATGTTGTTCTCCAACAAGTGTTTTCAATTATAATAAAATCAAGTTCTACCATTAGGTTTACTATCATTTTTGTTGCCATATGTTTTTCTATTTTTGCATTATTTTTACAGGGTTTTCTAACATTATTTTTTCATATCTGAAAGTCTTTGCAACATTTCTCTTCTCATTTCCATTGTTGTTAGGTATATCATCAACAATCATATAAGAGTAGATTTTTTTTTCATTTACCCAAAAATATTTTTCTAACATCGTACATACAAAATGGTTATCAATGGTCACTCATTTACTACTTCCACCCTCACCACCATCATTTGGATCTCGAAAGTCAACCGTTCTCTTCCTACTAGAAGAAGGTACTCGAATTTTAATATTTTCATTGATGTCAACTAGTGTTCAACCATGTAACAATGATTTCTATGCCTTGTATTTGATCCAATGTATGATTTTCCATGAGTGTTACAATGTCTCAAGATTTTATGTTCATGTCCTGAACATGAGTTGCAGATTAGGTGGAAGAAGGAAAAAAAAAATCAAGTGAAATCTTTGTAACACACGTAATAAATTATGTAGGGTGTCTTATAACGTAGGTAGAGTGTTGGGTGTGGAGCCTGATTATCTTCTTTATTTAGAGGTATCACTACATTGCACCCCAATTCGTAATGTGGCAGAAATGACGCTTGTAAAATGTATGCTGCCAGGGGGGTCTAGGGGGGCGACGGTGATTATTTGGAGCCTCCCTTGGTGGGGAATTAGGGGCAGTGTCCCTAAAGCTAAAAATAGATGTAAAATTGCCTTGTAAAATGTCATAATTTCATAGTCAATCTGGGTTGTTCATTAGGTGGAGATCTGATGGTAGAAGTTATGTTTAATTTAGGGTTTTTTCCCTACAAGGAAACCCCCCGCTATATATGAGTGAGAAAGAGAGAGGAGATTGTGTGAGAGAGAAGAGGGAATTATATCAAATATGATGTCGATTGTATCTCTTCAGTTTGCTAGATAATATAGAAGGAAGGATTGGTTGTTTCTCCGTGGACGTAGCATATATTGGATGAACCACGTATATCTGTGTCTGTCATGTTTTATGCGTTTTCTGTTTTTATATTTATACAATATATTTTATGTGTTCCATTGATCTATAATATGTAATTTTATAACAACTAGTATCATAGTCGAAGGTCTTTTCAGCTAATAAACTCACAGGAGAGAAGGGTTCTTGGTTCAGGTGGGAGCAATGGCAAAAGATGGTAGGTTTAGGGTCAAAAATTTTAACGGCCAAAACTACTAGTTGTGGAAGATGTAGATGGAAGATTATCTGTATCAGAAAAGTCTGTACCTACCTTTGAGTGGAAAGATAAAAAATTCGACGAGTATGACAGACACATAATGGGATATTCTCGATAGAAAGGCACTTGGAATAATACGATTGTGCCTAGTAGCATCGGTAGCATTTAATATTTCAAAGGAAATGACAAGAGAGGGTTTAATGTTAGAAACGGCCAAACTATATGAAAAACCCTCGGCCTCAAATAAGGTATTTCTTATGAAGGGTTTATTTAATATGAAGATTTCAAAAGGTGTATGTGTTGCAAATTAGTTAAATGAATTTAATACAATTGCCGATTAATTAAGTTCTATAGGGGTTAATTTCGATGATGAAATTAGGAATCTATTATTTATATGCTCATTTCCAGAAAGTTGGAATGGTTTAATTATTGCCATTAGTAAATTTGTCTCTAGATCTAGTAATTTAAAGTTTTATGATGTTGTCGGTGCAATCCTTACAAGGAAATGCGTCAGAAAAGCTCTTGTGATACTTCAGGTAATTCTTTGACTGTACAGACTATGGGAAGAAAAATGGAAAGAGGAAAGAGCCTAGGATATCGCAGTATTCAAGGACAGGCAGTTCCAAGTCCAGATCGGGGATAATGTGCTGGAAATGTGGTAAAAAAGGACACCTGAAGAAAGGCTGCAAGTCTTGGAAGGGAAAAGAAGGATATGTGCAGCAAGAAAACAATCATGAAGTAAATGTGACAGGTGATGTGTTGCAATATGCTTTGATTCTTTCATTAGAAAAATATTATTGATTCCTGGGTGGTAGATTCAGGGGCTTCATTCCATTCCACACCTGATAAGAAACATTTTCATTATTATGTTCAAGGAGATCTTGGATAGGTTCAATTGGGTGATGATAAGCCTGTAAAATCATTGGAATGGGTACAGTTTTCATAAAACATAAGAATGGAAATCAATGGCTATTCAAGGAGGTAAAGCATGTTCCAGATCTGAAGAAAAATATGATTTCAATAGGGTAGTTGAGAGGTGAAGGTTGTGTAAGAACTTTTACAAATAAAGCCTAGAAGGTCACTAAAGGAGCCCTAGTAATAGCAAAAGGAGAGAAGGTTGATACATTGTATTTATGCAATGGTATTTATAATTATGTTAATGCTTTAACCTATATAAGAGAATATAAGACATTGTGGCATCATAAGCTCAGGCACATGAGTGGGAAGGGGATGCAGATTCTTCACTCAAGAAATTTGTTGCCAAGTTTGAAGCATGTTGATTTAAAATTCTGTGAGAATTTTGTTTATGGAAAACAAGAGAGAGTTAGATTCCTCAGAGTTGGGAAAGAAAATAAGAGCAAAAAATTAGAGCTTGTGCATACAAATGTATGGGGACCTGCTCAGGTATCATCTCTCGGTGGCTCTCATTATTATGTTACTTTTATTGATGATGCAACCAAAAAAACCCGTATTTATTGTATTCTAAATAAATTTGATGTATTTGATACTTTCAAGAAATGGAAAGCTTTGGTTGAAAATCAGACAGGAAAAAGGTTGAAGTATCTCAGGTCATACAATGGAGGTGAATATTGCAACAAAGAGTTTGATAGGTATTGTTTAGAGAATGGAATTCGTAGAAAGAAGATAGTTTGAGGAACACCACAAGAAAATGGTGTGTCAAAAAGGATGAACAGGACAATCATGGAGCGTGCAAGGTGCATGGGATTGCATGTGAGATTGCCTTTACAATTTTGGGCAGATGTTGTAGATATTGTTGTCTATCTAATAAACAAAGGGCCTTCAAGTTCCTTGGATGGTTGTATTCTAGAGGAGTCATGGACAGGTAAAAAGGTAAATTACTCATTTTTAAATACTTTTGGTTATGAGGCCTTTGTCCACATTAATAAAGAAAATAGAACAAATATTGAGGAAAAATCAAAGAAATGTACCTTTATTGGATAATGATTTTGGTTATCACTTTTATGATTATGAAAAAATCAAAATCATTAGAAGCAGAGATGTCATATTCAATGAAAAGGTTTTGTATAAGGATCGGATGCAGGAAAATAAATAAGAAAAAGAAAACAGAGAATACACAGTGCTTGATGAGATCACAAAAAGGTTAAGGTGCTTGAAAATCATAATGATCAACAGTCAGAACAACAACAACAACCACAACAACAACAAGCACCTCAAAGTCCTGAAAGTTGGGTTAGAAGATCTACTAGGATAAGTAGACCCCCTGAACAATACTCTCCTTCATTATATTATGTATTATTGACTGATTTTGGTGAACTAGAATTTTATGAAGAAGCAGCGCAAGTAGAAACTAGGAAGAAGTGGGAGAAATCCATGAAAGAAGAGATGGACTCCTTAGCACATAACTGGACTTGGGACTTAGTCAGGTTGCCTGCAGGTAAAATAACATTGCAGAATAAATGGATTTACAGGTTGAAGGAAGAAGATGAAGGTAGAAAAAGGTATAAAGCTAAACTTGTGGTGAAGGGGTTTGCACAGAAAAAGGGTATAGATTTTGATGAGATATTTTCTCCTGTTGCTAAAATGACTTCAATCAGAAGTATTTTAAGTCTAGTAGTAGCAGAAGATTTGCATCTTGAGCAATTAGATGTAAATGCAACCTTTCTCCATAAGGATTTGGAGGAAGAGATATATATGCATCATCCACAAGGATATGAGGTAAAATGGAAGGAGAAACTAGTGTGCAGGTTAAGGAAGAGCTTGTATGGCTTAAAACAGGCTCCAAGGTAGTGGTATCTAAAATTTGACAAGTTTATGTCTGAACAAGGTTATACTAGATGTCACTCTAATCATTGTGTTTATCTCAAAAGGAAAAATGATGGAAACTATATTATATTGTTATTGTATGTAGATGACATGCCTGTTGCAGGTTCTAACATGTAGGAAATATATGTGCTCAAAAGAATATTGGCAAACTTATTTGGAATGAAGTATTTGGGTGTTGCAAAGCAAATCCTTGGTCTAAGAATAACTAGAGATAGGAAGAATCGAAAATTAATATTGTATCAAAGTGAGTGCATAGAAAAGGTGTTGCAAATATTTAACATGCAGAATGCAAAACCAGTTATTATACCTTTGGCTAGCCCTTTCAAACTAAGTAAAGGAGGTGTGTCCTAAGACTCAGGAAGAAATGGTTTGTATGTCTAAAGTTCCATATGCATCAGTATTTGGAAGCTTAATGTATGCAATGGTCTGCACAAGGCCTGATATTGCACATGTAGTGGGAGTTGTAAGCAGTTACATGAACAATCCAGGAAAATAACATTGGATGGTGGTGAAGTGGGTTCTCAGGTATTTGAGAGGTACCACAAATCAAGCATTATGATTTGGTCATTCAAACATTGCTTTATAGGGATTTGTTGATGCAGATAAGGGCAAGTGATAGAGATAACAGGAGGAGCACAAAAGGGTATGTGTTTACTTTAGGTGGAACAATTGTGTGTTGGGTTTCAAAACTACAAAGTGTTGTTGCACTCTCAACAAAGGAAATAGAGTATGTTTCTGCTACAGAGGCTATTAAAGAATGATTTCATTACAAATGTTTCTAGATGAATTGGGTAAGAAGCAGGAGTTGGGTAGGTTATACAGTGATAGCTAGAGTACCATACACCTTGCAAACAACTTTGCATTTCATTTGAAGACTAAATATATATAGCTCAAGTACCATTTCATATGATTAGTGTTAGAAGATGGAAAATTGACGCTGGAAAAGATACACACTAGCCATAATCCTGTAGATATGTTAACAAAAGTTGTAACCAGGGAGAAACTAAGGTTCTGCTCAGTTTCAATTGGTCTTCAAGCATGATGAAGAAGATGAGAAACAGCCAGGTACAAAGTGGAGTCATTGTCCAGCAAATGAAGCAGTGGTGGAGTTGCTATAATCAGTGTCGAAGTGGGAGATTGTTGGGTGTGGAGCTTGATTATGTTCTTTATTTAGAGGTATTTCCATATTGGACCCCAGTTCGTAATGTGACAGCAACGCCGCTCGTAAAATGTATGCCACCAGGGGGGTTCAGAAGGGGGCAAAGATGATTATTTGAAGCCCCCTTGTGGCAGGGGATCAGGGGCAGTGCCCCTGAAGCTAAAAATAGATGTAAAATTGCGTTGTAAAATGTTGTAATTTCGTAGTCAATCTAGATCGTTCATTATGCGGAGATCTGATGGTAGAAGTTATGTTTAACTTAGGGCTTTTTTCCCTGGAAGGAAACCCCTCGATATATATGAGGGAATTGTATTGCATATATGTAGATCTGTAATCTGAGTGAGAAAGAGAGAGGAGATTGTGTGAGAGTGAAGAGAGAATTACAACGGATCTATTGTAGGTTGTATCTATTCATTTTTCTAGATTGTAGGTTGTATCTATTCATTTTTCTAGATAATATAAAAGGAAGGGCTGGTTGTTTCTTCGTGGATGTAGCCCAAATTGGGTGAACCACATATATATGTGTCTCTCTTGTTTTATGAATTTTTGTGTTTATATTTCTACCATATATTTTATGTGTTCCATTGCTTTGTAATATATAATTTTCTAACATAGATATTTTGTAGTGTATGTTATAATGCACTTTCTGATGAAAGAGGAGTGTTAATCCCTATAGGTTTATTTCCCCGCATTATGTGTGCATTCCAACCAATTCCAGGGGAATTCTCCATGGTAATTGATTGTTAGAGTCAATTTGAGTTGGAATTCATGTAGAGGATGGTTGAAGTCGAAAATAATTTTGTCATTGAATGAATAGGATCGAGGATTGATTCAAGGTGAAAAATATCAAAGCATGAACATGAGTGTTTGTCTCTCCATATCTCTGAGCCATTATTGTTTGATCGTTTCAGAGATTTTATTTATAGGAGGCAGTGTCATGTTGGAGAGGTTGGTTCATTTAAGAGAGTAATTCATCATAGAGCACGGAGATACAATGGTGAGAGGAGAGAGACATAGCTATAGCAAATCACTGGAAGAGATCCATTTTATTTGAGACTTTCATGTTCACACATTAACAAATGTTTGATGCAGGTTTATTAAGGTATTTGATGGAGGAGGTTGCTACTATCATGGAGCTTGAATTTTAGCAGGTTTTCTATGGCATTTTTTTATTGATAACATCATATATGTAGGGGATTACAATTGACAAGATCATGTTCTATTTCATATGGTTGTAGCATTGTATTAATGTCTTGTTTCACTACTATTGTTGAGACATGGTTGAGTTTCTGTGATCATATTTGTTATGTTTTTGATTGAGTTGTGTTGAGAATGTGTATGTTGGAGGTTCATGTGTGGTTTGGATATTTACATGTATGTTGTTGGTTGTGTTTATTAGTAGATTAATTGTAGTAAAGCTTCTGTATGTGCAATTTTTTTTATTGTGAGTTGAGTATAAAAATTAGATGAAAGAAGGCTCATGTTTGTTGTATGCAGAGCATGAGCTCAATTTTGAAAATAGTTGAACTAAGGTCCACAAGATGCACTACTTGAAGGTTATGTACTTTAGTGACTAAGTGGTGGGTTACATTTTCAAGGTGTAGAGATATCCTTCAAGTAGTAGCCTAAGAATTTCAGAGTGGTTGTTTCCATCCAATGGTGGTTGGATACTCCAATGGTGGTTAGGAGATACTTATTTCGAGTGGTGGCTTCCAGTAGGTGGTGGTCTATAAAGTTCATATGGGTATTATCCTTGAGCGAGTAGTGGCTCACATGATTGGCAAGTTGTGGCTTGGACGTCATTGGTGGCTATTGGTTCACAAAGGTTTAGGGTTTGCAGTTACTCCTAAAAACATACATGTTAAGAATATCATTTGTGGCATAGAGGATGGGATTAATACCCCATCTTTGGAAGATAAGGAGGCATTAATGCAAGAATTTTCCCTCGTTATGAGAAAGGCTAAATAATTTAGGTAAAGAAGAACAAATTTCCTTTAGGTCCCTACGGAATAATGATAAAATTATGGTTCTTAAGGCAGATAAGGGAGGGGCAGTGGTGATCCTGGATAAAGAAGACTATGTTTGTAAAATGAATGAACACCTCTACTGTGGTAGCTATAAAAATCTTAGCAATAATCCCATTCCCAAAATTATGAGGGAGGTAAAGAAGACAATTTCATATTCCAACCTTGATGAAAAATTAAGGAAAAGATTAACCCCTTCTTATGAAACTATCCCAAGAATTTATGGGTTGCCCAAGATCCATAAAGAGGGGGTTCCTCTTAGACCAATAGTCAATACCATTGGCTCCCAAACCTATGAACTCACTAAGTATGTTACTAAGATCCTTAGGCCTCTTATCGGAAATACTGATTCTTTCATCAAGGACTTCCATGATTTTGTGAATCTTATAAAAAATAAGAGGGTGGACTAGGATGACATCCTGGTAAGTTTTGACGTAGTATCCTTATTCAACAAGATTCCCCTTAATGAAGCTATTCAGGTTATAAAAGATGTTATTGATCCAAAAACTGCAAGATTGGCTTAGATTTGTTTGTCGTCAACTGTTTTCACCTTCCAAGGAGGATAATATGAGAATCCATCTAGGGTGTTAATGGGATCACCCCTCTCACCAATTGTGGCCAACTTATACATGGAATACTTTGAAAATAAATCCCTTGAATCATACCCTTCGAGGCCAGATTGGTGGAAGTGATTCGTCAATGATACCAATATAAAATGGACTCATGGTAAAGCAGAGCTTGACTAGTTTTTTATTCACCTTAACTCCATCTCTCCTGAAATAAAATTTACTATGAAGTTGGAGGAAAACATTAGCATCCCATTTTTAGACTTATTTCTCATCAGGAAGGAGGATGGCTCTCTAGGGCATAAGGTATTGAGAAAGTCAACTCACACAGATAGCTACCTCCACGTTGATTCCCACCATCACCCGTCCTAGAAGTTTGGTGTTCTTAACACTCTGGCTATCATAGCCCTTCAAATTTCTGACTCTGATCATCTAGATGAAGAGAAGAAGCATTTAGTTTCAGTATTTAACAGTATAGGCTATAAAGAAAAAAGAAATTAAAAGAGCTATAGAGAGGGCTAAAAGAAGGGTGTTATCTCAAGAGCCTAAGGCTCAAGACCAACGTCAGTGTGGTAGGGTATTTCTACCTTATATTCAAGGGGTGACAAATACGATTACTAAAATCCTGAGAAGGAAAGAAATTATCACACAATTCTCAACACCTGGAACAATTAAACAAGGAATGAGGTTTGTCAAATATAATATTGATAGACATCAACTCAAGGGAGTTTATAAAATAAATTGTTTGAGTGGAAAAAGTTACAATGGTGAAACAGGTTGTTCCTTGCAAACAAGACTGAAAGAACATGGAGCTGATATTAGGAATGGAAGGTCTTGTACTTCGGCCGTGGTAGAGCATTCCTCAAAACCTAAGTACCATGTATGTTTGGAAAATGCCTCAATTGTCGCAAGGGAAGAACAACATCATAGGCAAAAGATTAGTGAGGCTCTTGAGATTATAAAACATCCACAGAATCTCAACATGGACAATGGTATTGAGATCAATGGAAGTTGGCTTCCCTTAATCAGAAAAATTAAGACCACCAATACATCCCAGGTATAACACACGGTAGGTAGCTATCTTCCTCTCCTATCCTTCTAATCTTATTTTACAAATAAACATAAAAAATTGTATTATTATTATAATTATTTATAATAATAATTATTATTATTATTATTTTGTTTTGTAAAGTTAGGTATTCTTCATTCTAGATGACAAACAAAATTACAACATACTAGAGTTCAGGTAGCAGGTCTGCTCGCAGGAAACCAGACCACCACCTTTTAGCCTTAAAACCTGACCAAAATTTAAAAATGTTTTGTTCCTTCTTCCTGTCATAACCCTATTATTGTCTAAGATAATGACATTAACATAACTCGACACCCAGATACAGTTCGGATTCATCATCATAATAAACAAAAGAAGACACAACGCAGCTAGTCCTCGTCCGACAAGTTAACCGGGGAAGGCTTTGAGGCGCTAGCACCCGGCTTCAGAATCTTCTGCTCTATGGCCCATTTGAGTTCCAGCACTAATTGTTCCATGTCCTTTAGCAGTAGATGGTTCCTAGCTGCCTGGACTTGGACAGCTGCAATCTCTTTTAGGAGAATGTTCTTTATGTTGGCCGATTCTTCCATCAGTTGGCGTTTGAGAAGCTCCTCTGCCTGTTTGTGCTTCTCATCCTCCTCTTCACGTATAGCCTAGTTTACCTCCATAGCCCGCAAAACCACGTGTTTCATGATCCAGTAAAATTGGAGAATTTTATTGAACAGCATGTTCCTGCCTCTTGAGGTGCC
Source organism: Pinus taeda (assembly GCA_000404065.3). Lineage (NCBI taxonomy): Eukaryota > Viridiplantae > Streptophyta > Pinopsida > Pinales > Pinaceae > Pinus > Pinus taeda. Next base: position 114,700 of record APFE030130345.1, read on the forward strand.
TGGGTTTGTGATCACTTCCCAGTCCTCGTGGGGGATATCTTGGTTCGCGCTGATTTCCCGCAACTCACGCTCCCACCCATGGATTTGAGAATGGACCTCGGGAGAGATGTCGGTCATTTACCCGTCTATCAAGTGGAGGAGATTTTCAGAGTTGGGCTTCCTGCCCCTTTTGTTCGAATGATTGGTGCCATCTTCCCGTTTCTTAGCAGAATTGACCTTCCTTGGAGCCATCTTGCCACGGACCCGGGGCTTGGAAATTGTGGGAGCTTTTCGACCTGTCACAGTAGAAAACCACAAGTCAGTGCGAATGAGAGGGAACGCTATCGAGGCCTGATCGTTTGTAGCGGCATTCTCAGCATTGTTGAATGCCCGAGCCCTTATAGCAACAACATTCCGGGCGTGGCGGCTTAAGACCCACCACCCTCTCACAAAAGCTTGGAGAAACCCCCACCAGACGAATTAGCGAAACCTTTCGGGCCTAGCCAGCAGAATAGAATGGCAATCGTGGTAGAGGCCACGGAAGAAGACGAGGGAGCAAATAAGGCCAGGGGTGTGAGGACCCTCCTCGAGCACGGCAAGATTTGTTAAAGCTCCCCACGTAGCCTAACTCACAGAACAGAACCCAAAACTAGCATTATGAAAATATTTCCCTGCTCGGGAGGGGGATAAGAGAAACAAAAGAGTATCCAGAGGGCCATTTTCATCTCTACAACTAGGATTCTGCGCACAAGGGTAGAACATTTCTGGGTAGGCAAAGATAACTGAGTTACGAGCTAACATAATGTCTGAAGGATGAAGACGATAGGAAACATACCACCTTTTCTTGTCGGAGCCGAGGAGGAGGGATGGTCGCAGAGTCGAGTAGGCGCCTTTCCGATTTTTTCCATCATTCTTACCAAACTGAATGAGCCTTCCATCTGTTTCCTCAGGCATATGGGTGTTATTTACTCGTTGTCCTGTCAACCGGGCCTCCACTTGGCCATTTAATTTTCTAGCCTCCACTTGGCCGTTTAAATTTCCGTCTGACATTCTAGCCTCCCTATCTCGGGAAGTGGCGTGACTTGACCTACCCGCTTTATTCGTCATTACTACAATATCCTCCTAGCTGCTCTTGCTGTAACCTTCCTATACTTCTGATGCCACCTGTTGTCCTTCCTCTGTCGATTATCCCGAATTCTGGAGCTGGCTCCAGATCCTTCCTTAATGATGATTCAGTTCGCACGTCTTCTCTGTCCCCTTGACTAGCCCTGCCTTGCCCCGTCACTTGCCCGATTTGTTCATTCCTTTCACTTTTGCCTTTTCCCACAAATGTGATGTCCGTTTCCATATGTTGCAAATTTTCTCCGCCTCCGCTGCGTGCCGCCTGATCCTGACTGTTCGTCTCGATCATTCCTTCACCACCTTTATCGACGTCAAGCAATTATTGAAGTCGAGATTTCTCCTCCAGGAGCAGTTGAGGCAGACCTTCGCTATCGATTTCTTTGCCCCAATTCCGACAGCCCCAATTCACAAGGCAATCTGCCGGCTTGTTGCCTGCACGCCTGGTGTGAGTCGGAAGGAGGTAATCTATTCTGGGTAGGAGTTTCCCAATTTCTCTGACGAGCCAAGCTGTTCTCCAGCTTTTGCTGATTTTTTTCGCTGGTTGTTACTGCTGGAGCTTCCTAACCATGTCGATCACCAACTTCGAGTCACCCTCAATTTGGATACGCTTGAAATTGACCCACAGAGCAATTTCCAGGCCCCATTTCAGGGCGTGCAGCTCGGCTTCATTATTTGAGGCTTCCCCGCAGTCGATCACGAAAGTTCGTAGAGCGTTGCCCCCGGCATCTCTGAAGACTCCCTTAATGCCAGCCTCTCCTAGGTTGTGTTTTGCAGTGCCATCAAAGTTAAGCTTTATGAATCCCTGTGGGGGGTGTCGGTACTGGTTTCTTTCGGCCACTTCTTTGGTCTGTTCTTTTCGTGGAACACCCCCATTTACCATACTCTGGCTAACCTCTAGTCTTTTCAGGATTTCCTCCTCCGTTATTGATTCCTGCCAGTCTTCGTCCTTCTAGCTTTCCGTTAGGATAGTTTCATGAATGTTTCTAATTGTTTGTTCCCAGATTGTTGTGGGGGTTCTGGTTTCTACCTTGAAAATTGCCCCATTCATTGCTTTCCAGATATTCCAGAGCAGGAACCCGGCGGAAAGGAGCCAAACGCGATTAACCATTGGATTCTGGTAAGGATTTTTCGGCCAATTTACTATGGTGTTTACGATGTTTTGATGATTTCTGTGATGGCGCTCAAACAGTTTGAGGTGGCATTCGCACAGGGAGTTGCTGACTGAGCAGCGGTTCATCAAATGTTCCATGGTTTCCTCCTGGGAGTTGCAAAGGGCACAGCGAGATGGGCCTTGGCTTCCCTTCCTCAGAATCTGGTCCCAGGTAAGCGCTCTACCATGAAGTATAGTCCAAATGAGAAAAGAGACTTTAGGCCAGTGCTTGATGTTCCAAAGGTTTTTCCATTGATTTGTTTCTGGCTGTTGATTTTGATTGACTTTGTGGTAGTAGGCTTCTGCTATTGAGAAATTTCCTTGAATTCATTTACCCCATTTGAGAATGTCAGACCCTGTTTATTTTGCTATTTTCTGAGATGCCATATTTGTATAGTACTCTTGCCATCTATCAGTTTTTGGTGCTCCTTCCCAATCCTCCTTTTCTTTCCAATTGCGCTAGTATCCTTCCTCATCTGGCTTCCAGAATTTGCCAACTGTTAGTGCCCCAGTCTGGGACGAGAAGGCAAGGATGGCATGGAGGTTGTCTTTTTGTATGAGTCGTTCACGTTGCTGCCAAGATTCGTCCCAGAATCTGGCTTTGTCCCTTGCTCGAATTTCCAAAAAACTGTGATCCCTTATCAGGTCTTTGTTGCCTCTTGCCAGGTTCCAGATTGCAAATCCTCTGGTCTCTGTCATACTTCTCAGTCTTTCTTCGATTTCCCCTGCCGCATCGTATTTTCTTTCCCATATCACCTTCCACAGGTCAAGGCCACCCTGAAGCCACCTCCGTCAGAGTTCCACGCCCATGACTTGGTTGAGGACGAAGGGGTCACGAAGCCCTAAATTGCCACCTTTGGAGAGACGGCTAAGCCACTCCCATGAGATTAGGGCCCACTTTCTTGTTTTGCTGGTCCCCTGCCAGAGGAAGTTTTTGAACAAGGTAACCAGCTTTTGGCTTGTTATCTTAGGGATAGCTTCGCACGAGAGGTGGTAGTTAGGGATGGCCTGCAAAACTGCTTTCAAGAGGATTATCTGACTTGGGGCATTCAACGAGCGATGGGTCCAGTTCTCCATTTTATTTCGGATTTTTTTTATTAGAATTTCCCAGTTGGCCAATCAGAATTGATGCTCATGCAGCATAATACCCAAGTATTTTGATGGGAAGGTTCTCCTGTTGAAGCCTAGAGTGCATGCCAGGAATCTTTGGGCAGCCAGCAAGGTATTGAAGAAAAACACTTCCGATTTGTCCTTGTTAATCTCCATTCTAGAGGCTTTGCTGAATTGGGATAAGGACTTGATAATTCTTTGGGCCTCCTTTAGAGTGGCTTGACCATATAGCATCACATCGTCTACGAATTACTGGTGTGAGACCGGGATGTCCTCCCCACAGATTCGGAGGCCCTTTATCTGATCCCTAGAGACTTGAGCCTTTACCAATCTGCCTAGGCCTTCTGTGGCTAGGATGAAGAGGAAGGGAGACAGGGGGTCTCACTGCCTTAGCCCGCGGGAGGGAGTGAAGGCTTCAGAGGGGGTGTCGTTTAACAGAATTGACATGACTCGAGTTCCAACCATAGACAGGATCCAATTTATCCATCTTTAGTCAAATCCATAGGCTTCGAGGATGCCTGCCAGATATTTCTAGCTAAGGCGATCAAACGCCTTGGTCAGATCAAGTTTGATAAGCATGCCTGGGGCGCGGGAGCTTTTCAGGGAATGGATTAGTTCCTGGGCCATTATGATGCCATCGATGATCTACCATCCTTTAACAAAGCCTGTTTTCTCCGAGGCAATGAGATCCAGCAGGATCGGCTTGAGCCTGTTTACCATGACAGTTGCAAGGATTTTGTAGACAACATTACATAGGGAAATGGGCCTGAAACCTTGTGGTTTATCCGAGCAGCCATTCTTCAGGATTAGGGCCAGGAAGGTGGCATTCAAACCCTGGTGCATGCACTTGGAGTACCTAAAATCCTCCACAAGATCTAGCAGATCATCCCCCATGAAGCTCCAAGTCACCTGATAAAATTCAATGGTGAAGCCATCGGGGCCCGGGGCCTTATTTTTTTGCATTTTTTTGATTGTCTCTTCAAGTTCCTCCTTGGTGATTACCCTAAGAAGGGCCAGGTTTTGGTCTCTGGAAACTTTCTTAGGAATATGGTGGCAGATTTTGTCTATGTCCTCAGATCGGTTGACATTTGGTTCACAGAGAATGCCTTTGAAGTGCTCCAACAAGAGTTGTTCTATTTCATCCCGCTGTGTCACTTTATTTCCCTCCTTGTCTTTCAAGGAGAAGATTCTGTTTTGTTGGTGATGGTTCAGCATAGCTTTATGGAAGAATTTGGAGTTTTTGTCTCCCTCTTTTAGCCATTGGACCCGGGATTTCTGCTTCCACAGGATTTCTCCCTGTTTGCGCCTTTCCTCCAATTGAGTGATTACTCTGCCTTCCTCCTCAGCGAGTTCTTGACTTCTTCCGTCCGAGATGATTTGCTGCTGGATTCTTTCCAATCTGGACTGGAGTTTGCCTTGCTCCTACTGGATGTTGCCGAATTCTTCCCTCTTCCATTTCTTGATTTTGCTCTCGATTTATTTGAGTCTTAGCTGAAAAGAGTGCATTTTACTGTGGCCTTCCTTTCCGCTTTTGTTGTCCTGCCACTAGCTTCTTACTTTGTCTAGGAAGTCAAGGGCACGAAGCCAAAAGGACTTGAACCAGAAGGGTCTCTTTTTGTCCTGATCATTTAAGGCTATTTCAATCTTTATTGGCCAGTGGTCCGACCCTATTTAGGGTAGGATAGAGGCTTCATAGAAGATATCCAGCCCGATTATGTGCTCTGAGATGAGGAATCTGTCCAATTTTGAAGCGATCTATTTGGACCCACCTCTTCTGTTATTCCAGGTGAATTTCTCGTTTATGGTTTGGATATCAACCACCCTTAGTTCTGTCTGCACTTCTCTGAATCTTTCCATCTCCAGGTCTTCTCTACTTATTCCACCTCTTTTCTCTTCTCTAGATGTGATTAAGTTGAAGTCGCCTGCCAGGATCCATCTCTGCTCCTGGTGCATATTTCTAATCTTTGTCAGCTGTTTGAGAAACAGGTCTCTGTATGCACTCGTTTAGGGCCCATAAACAGCCAAGATTACCACCCATTCGCTTTGTCCTATTAGTCTAAATCTCCCCGTGAGGATTCTTGGCATTCCTATCCACCAGTCGGTGAGGACTTCTACTGGATTCCAGAGAATAGCTATCCCTCCTGCACTCCCTTTGGCATCTATAGATACTTGTTCGTATCTCGGTTTTATTTTATTGAGAATTTCCTCCATTTTCTGGCCTGGGATTTTAGTTTCTTGGAGTAGCATAATCTGTGGCTTGTCTTTTTTGAGTCTTGCTGCCAGATGTCTCTGTTTTCCTTTGTTGTTTAATCCTCTAATATTCCACGATGTCAAAATCATTGGTTAACTTGGGATAGGTTTTGAAACACCACTGATAGTGGGACCACTCTCCCTGTATTGACTAACATTTCTCCCATGAGTTGGATGGAATCCTTAAGGTTTTTTCTTCCTCTTTTTTTCCCCCTTTTACTTTGTCCATTCTCGTCTGGTCTGCTCTCCTTTTGAGTCTCTTGGTATTCTTCTGGTGAGGCTTTGTCTTTTTCAAGTTTGGTTTTATATTGTTGGAAGGTTTCTGCATACAGCCTCTTTTGTTCTTCCGGAATAAACCTCTCATCCAGGTTCTTCCATTCATTCAGCAGTTTTCTCAATACTTCCTCTTCCTAACTTAGGTCTTCCCTACTGGTCTCCTGGTCTGTCTCCATCTGTTCAGTTTGTTCGTCTAGTTCCTTATCCTTTTCCGATGGCTCGCTCGGGGCTTTCCTTTTAGTTTGGTTTCTTTCACAGCTCTCACTATTGTCTGAGCCTTTATCCTCTAGATTTTCCATGGGTTGATTTTCCTCGTCTTCCTCTACCTACAATATTGAAAAATTGTTTGGATTCGTTGGGGCGGATTGTTTTCCTTTCCTATCTTTCTGGGGGGTTTCCTTGTTGGCTTTCCTTTTGCTTCTCACCTCTTGGAATTCCTCCTGGTCTGGTTCTTTCTTTTTTTGCAGGGGCATTTTACTTTCTTCTTCCTCCCTGGTTATCGAACATTCCTTTGCCAGGTGGCCGTGGGTATGGCACCTGTGACACCTAAACGGGATGTGTTCATAGTCTATGTTCTGCTACCAAACATCTTCATGATATTCAAGCTCTATTGTGTCGGGGATGGGGTTTGCTAGGTTCATCTAAACACAGATACTGGTGTACGAAGTGTATCTACCTTTCTTTGTAGTTTCTGCTATTTTCAGGAAGCTTCCTATTGAGTTTCCTATCCCCTTCAGGATGTCCGGGTCCCAGAAGTCTATGGGGAGCCCGAATAAGCGGACCCAGACAGGCGCAGCCAAAAAGGTTTCTTTGTCAGGGTTGTAGCATTCTTCCTAGAAACACATGAACAGACCGGCATTATAATAGAAATACGGGCCATTTTCAAATACCTTATCTCTATCTTGCAGGTTAAAGAAGATTACCGTAAAGAAGCCTTTCGCTCCCAACTTGAGCTCGATGTGGCCTTAGGGTTGCCATTTTTACTGAATCTACTTGGTCAGGTCTCTTTCCGATGGCCAGACTCCTACGAACTTGTAGATAAGGGCATGATTCCCCATATAGCTTCTGTACTTTTCCAGTTTGTTCGTTGGGATCACATATCTGGGTTTCTCCGCTATACATGGCAGGCACTTTCCTCTACGGCCTGTTTGCCAGGAAGTTCCTAGCACCGGCCCCGTGTTCTTCTGTTCCTCTATCTCCTAGCTACTCTATCCATCTCCTGCCACCGTATCCTAGTAGGAGGGGATCTCTCCCCTCCTGACATCTTCTGTCATACCTTTGTTGTTTTGGCCTTTGTCAGTTCCTACTAGACTGGGCTGTTGATGGTTTTCCACCCTTCCTTCGCATTGCTCCTAGGATTTCACCTCCTTGCCGCCATTAGAGTTTGAGTTGCAGAGCTCGTTTTTTTCCTTGATCGGATTATCCAATATATAATAATAATAATTATTATTAATATTATTATTATTAGTAACAATTATTATTAATTATTTATAATAATAACTAGTACTTAATAATTATAAGGTCTATTAATTAATCAATTAAACTAACTAATGAAGTAATTGTAACAAGAATTAGTATTTAGTAATAAATATTTATAATAATGATTACTATTATTAATTATTACTATTAATTATTATTATTATATTTATTATTGATTATTTATATTAAGAATATTTATATTTTAGATTAAGAATAAGAATTAGTATTTAACTATGAAGATCTATTAATCAACTCATTAATCTCTTAGTAATTAGTTTTTAATTATTATTATAATATTTCCAATTAATTAATTAATTTCTAAATTATTACCACTTCAAAAACTTATTAAAAATTTCAATGAAAAACTTAAAAATTACAATAAAAAACTAAAAAATGTGGGTAATAATAATTATTATTAAAAATCCGACCTTCATCTCATCCTTAAATCAAATCATCTCATAACTATTTACACCTCTCATTTAGCTCTTCTACTATCAACATTCAGAAATTGTCGTGATGATGGATCCCTGTTGGGATTTGAAATGTTGATAGAATATGGTTATTACTGTGGGTTCTCTGAAAACTAGCTCAAAATATTGTTTGCCAATGATGGTTCTTACCCTTTGGGTTTCCATCTTATATCTTGTGTCTCATGTGTTGATGATTAGTGTGGTTTTGATTTTATTATTACATTATTCTTATTACTCATTCATGTTTCTCATATGATTTATATGCTTATGTGTTAATATGAAATGTACATTGTGCTGCTAGTTAAATGATGCACATTTGGTAATTGGTTAGAAGAGAAAAAAGTTATAATAAATGACTTATTAAACACACTACCAATTCACCCCCCCACGCCCCCCACTAATGTTCAAGGATTTCAAAAGGTGGTATCATAGACAAGCTCTTAGTAGCCTCTTAATCATTGGACAGTATTTTCAGGTAGATCAGGTGAAAATTTTGGAAAAAAAAATAGAATGAATCCTCCAGGAGTATTTGTCCTCACTGCTACAAATTTCAAGGTATGACATTATAATGTTAAATATGAATTATTATCGATGTTTCTAACATTTGGAGATTGGTATGTGAAGGATGTGGCAAGGATCTGCTCTTAGTTGAAGTAATGCAGTAGGATGCTCAAGCGAGATGCAACATTTCTAAGAATCTACATAGTGTAGACTTGGGGAAAATAAAAGATGTGAAATATGTTAAAGAGATATGGGTTAGATTCAAGATCCTGTTTGGAGGTGATAGTAGCAGCAACAATGGAGTAATATATAATATCAATAATAGCGAGAGGAATAAGTAGGGCTAGAAGAAGGAAGAAATTTAGCCTAAAGAAATAAATCTCCCTAGTGCTAAAGTTGGAGCAGATAATAATGACAAATAAAAATTTGAAGTTTTAGTCAAACCTATTGTGCTACAAGAAACAAATTCTTTACGTTAAAATATGGGTTATTTACTTTTGATTTATATTTTGAAGGATATGAGGAATTGCATAGTGAAGAATAAAACAATTTCATGCTCCTTAAGGAATAGTATGAATTGACAATGTTAGTAATTGAAAAATTATCTATTGAGGTGAGTATGCTAATAGCTGCATGTAGGGATCATGAAAGGCTTTTGTAGATATTTGATGAAAAGAAAATTGGGCTTATAAAGGAGATATATGGAATGAAGATCCAATTGTAGGAGGCAAACGAATCGAGAAAATGTTAATGAGTCAACAAAAGGAGAAAGAAGGTTGAATTCAAGACTTTGAAGTTGGAGTGGTCTCCCTGATGAAATAACGAGAGAAAAATAATGATAAATCAAAGGAGGATAATAGAGCTAAGATATTGGGTAGTATTCTTCAGACCCAAATATATCCTATGATCAAAACTGGTCTTGGCTTTCAAGAATCCAACTCACAACTAGGAAAAAAATAATGAATTACCCGAGAAGCCTGCAGTGAAGAATGGTTCTAGTAATGGAAAGAAGAAAGGAGAGAGACAAGAGATCCACTAGAAGAATCAAAGAAGAGAACCAACAGGATAATTTATATCCAGAAGGTCATTCGTTCCTATATTTGATAGTGGAATAATTTAGAAGAGGTATCAAAACTCCTTTTCACCTTTGATGGACAAGATAAAGTGCTTGATTTGTCACAATTTTGGACATGTGGTAGCTACCTATAGAAGTAGAATGTACAAATCTATGTAGTAGTTTGAACAGCTAAGAAGAGGATATGCCATAGGTATACAAGTCCGTTTAATGGTTATTATTATGCTTTTAACCTATTAGGACACAATACCATTGATTATAGATCTAGCACAAGTAGTGAAGGAAAACTCAATCCAAGGTAAAGATCTGACATGGAAAATAGAAGATTAGGTCCCTTGACCTCATATCTTAGTCATGTGGAGTGTTATGTGTGGCATAATTTTGAGAACATTGCCAAATATTATAATTTGTTGTGATTCTTCGGACCATATGGTCAAAAGGAGTAGCAAAGTCAAAGTACCTGAAATAAAGATAGGGGAGAGCGTTAAAGCAAAGGAGGAGTTAAGGACCATGTGGAAGAAAAATGATGAGTATCTAAGAAAGTTTGGTATTTCTCCTTGCACACTTTATGATGATGATATGTCGTACATTGAAAATCCGTTTTCATGCTATATGTGAGGAGATAGGAGAATATTTCTCTTCCTAAAGAGAATTGAGAGTGGCCATGTTGTTTATGAAGGTAATGACCCAACAAGAGTGTTAGGGAGAGGTGTGGTGTAGGTAAATTCTAAGTGCAGACACGAACAATTCCTCTAGCCCGAGAGAGTGGGTCTAGCCACAAACAAACAATCTATGGAAAATTTCCTTAAGCTAGAATCAAATAAGAAGGCCTACCTCTTAGAATGCTATTATGATTGGTGATGATCCTACTTCCTTAATCCAACTACTTCTTGTTTCCTTCCTTCGAATACCTGAAACAAACAAACAAACAACAACAACAAATGTGATAGCATACAAATTTCATTCAACCTACTTAACAGGTCAAGGAACATTAAGCCATCAAATGTAAGATAACACTTCAATGTAGGAAATCAATCAATAGTTGTATTCATATAAGTTAATAAAGAGATTACAACCAATGTCTTGATGTTGTTGGTCTCCTCCGACATATCCGGGATCCCACACTTCTACAAGCATCTCATGGATAGCCCCAACAATGGAAGTTTTAAGGCTTCTTCCCTTTAGTCTCAGACCAAACCAAACACACTATTCTCCCTCAAACATAAACTAGAGAGATACAAGCTATAGATGTCTTGCTGGTTATTCAAGCTCCAAAAATACTAAGACTAAAAAACTACATCCAAAAACTAGTTTAGCGCGGGAAAGGAGAGGCTTATATAGCTTTGATGGAGGGGAGATGGTTCCTCTTATCATGGGAGAGGCCTTATCTCATGGGTTTATTCCATCCTAATAGGGGAAAGGAACCCAAATTAACTTCCTCAGCTTCATCTATCCCAGCCATTTACCATACTTCCGTTACGAAGCTTCTAGACCTCAAAGCTTTGACTCCATATTTAAAAAACTTGTCAAAAGAGGATCAGCCCAACTAAGAAAAGGGTCAGTAGCGCTGTGTGGCGCTGGTCTTGGTTTTAATCTCTACAAATTGGTGCAAGGACGAAACGGTTCATTAGCGTCAGTCTTGTAAACTCGGGTACAAGGAAGATTCTTCTGAAATTATGCAAAAGGGAATTATTCTACTCATCAAGAGGAACATTGATGCAGAGCATACATGTGATTGTATGTTCACATGTTGTGGCTAGCAAGAGACTAATTTCATTAACCTGAGTGGTCAAAATGATTTTTAGTAGAGAGAGTTGGATCTCTCGAATTAATCTTTACTTCAATTATTGTAATAGTTAGATCACTGTATTATTTTTCGAATAGGAGATAAGTTGTTGGGGTAGGTGTGTATGAGATCTTGAGAATAGGGATTTAATGGTTGAGTAGATAAAAATAGAGATTGAGTTGTCAATGCAGTTAGGATAGGATTTAATTCATAAAGGAGGAAAAAATGTAATGGAAAAAGAGATTAGATGATCGAGAATAGAGTAAGCGAGAGGTCTGTGAGAGATAGGGTTGAAGAGTGAATAGAGGTCAGACAAGCTGTTGTAATCTAGCCAAGAGGGCCAAGACTCTGGAAATTCTATTTTATTGAATAATTGATCAAGTGTGGTGTTGCATATTATTTCTAGTGTAGAAATTCTCTTATAACTGCGTATCGACGTTCTGCACCCTAATCGGGTATTTTCCTATATTTAAACATTTTATTTATAAATCACAGTTAATTAGTATTAAGATTTAATATTGAGCTTAAGCACTAAATATTTCCTTAAGCATCTTTCTTAAAAGTATGAATTAAGCACGTGGGTAGTATTCGGAAAGTGGTAAGCAGTATCTCGCGTGGACAAAATCTAGTAAATGGTATGTCTTAGTTTCATGCGATTAACCTTAGCAGGCGACATGTAGCATAGGAAAACCACTTTTCTCACGTGCTCTCGACCTGATATCGATCGTGCAAGAATTCACGCAAGATTGTGTGATAGCCATTGAATCAAACATGACAGATCAATGGTGCAGATCGTTCGGGCTAGTTGGCATGTGATATGACACGATATTCGTTGGATCTAGAGAAGTGAGATCAATGGTGCAGATTGAAGCGCTCGGTCTAAGAAAAAGTCAATGTGGGACCGGCGGCGATTGGTCAAGTTAGCAGGATCCTCGGGAAAACTCCAAGTACAAGATCCATCAATGCGCAGCTGATTGGTTAAAAAATTAACTAGTAGTCTAATTCCAGACAACCACCCCATTTTCGTCAACCTCCTACATCATTTTGGTATTAAAGATAGATTAAGTTTTTCTACAGTAAACATGCCACCTAGGAGAGGATCTGGCATAGGTTAGGGGAGACCTGTAGTGAGTGTAGTTCTGCTGGAAGAGATTTGAAACTTGTGCACAAGGATGGAGACAATGGAAACTACTCAAAAGGGAGCACCTGATGAAGGAGATACGAGTGTTGCAGAGGAATCTTCTGAGGAAGAAGAAGAGGATGAAAGTGAAGCTACCAAAGTTCTTAAGATATTGGCCAAAGCAAGTGGAAGACCAAAGGTGGAAATAACTTTGTATGACAGGAATCTCAATATAGAAGAATTGATGGATTGGATCAATTCATTATACAGGTATTTTGACTATGAGGAGGTTGATGATAAAAAGAAGGTGAAATTTTTAGTTACCAGATTGAAGGGTCATGCAGCTATCTGGTGGGATGAATTACAAATATCTAGAGGGAGAAAGGGAAAGCCCAAGGTCAAACAATGGGATAAAATGGTAAGTAGATTGAAAGCCAAATTTATGCCAAAAGATTATCAGTTAAATCTTTTTAGACAGTTACAAAATATGAGGCAGAAAGGAATCACTGTCAAAGAATACACAGAAGAGTTTTATAAGTTGAGCATTAGAGTAGGACATGTAGAGGATGATGTAGAAAAGGTAGCCAGATACATCAATGGCTTGATATATGACATACAAGATGAAATCAGATTGCTAAGTCTGAAGACAATTAAAGATGCCTATCAAGCAACCTTGAAGGTAGAAGAGAAGATGTTGAGGAAGCAAAATCAGAGGAATAGACGAAAAAGTTCAGCAAGTGGTAGAGGAACCACCAGATCAAGATTTCAGCACCCTTAGGATAAAGTAGGAGGTTTAAGTAGTAGACCACCACAGAGAGGAGAATTTATTAGAGGAAGATTTTCACCTAGAGGAAAGGCCAAGGAAGAGAAATTCGGTGTTACACATGTGGAGAATGGGGACATGTATCATGGGACTATCCTCATAATAAAGTAACAAATCTGAAGAATGTGAATATGTCTAAGGCAAGGGAAGAAAAACCAAAAAATTGCAAACAAGGAAGAATCACCTGAAGTTGGAGAATCCTTGTTGTTGAAAAGGGTATTGCTTAAGCGAGAGAAAGAGACAGGAGAACCAACTCAGAGAAAGAGTTTATTCAGAACTACATGCAAGTCCAAAGGAAAATGGTGTAAAGTGATAATTGATAGTGGAAGCATTGATAACCTTGCTTCTGTAGAAATGGTGGACAAGTTAGGACTAGTGAAAACAACACACCCTACTCCTTACAAAGTATCATGGCTGCAAAAAGGACATCAGCTTATTTTGATAGAACAATGCAAGGTAGAGATGCAAATGGGTACTTATAAGGATGTGATATTGATGCAGGAGCACTCAACTCAGAAGAATTAGTGTATTTTAGTAGACATAGGTGGGTCTTTTTTTTAAGGAATTTGGTTCCCTAAGTGTTGAATTAATGTAATTATTAAGGTTTTGAGTGATTTTAATGAGAGAATCTAGAATAGGAATTTAATTAAGTATTGTGAGGCATATTTGTAAATGTTCTCGAATGTTGGAGAACATGAGAGATTTAGGATTGTTGAAAGATTTGAGAATTAGTTGTAAATATTAGATTAGGAGTTGGTTTAATGATTTGTGGATTAAAGAGGATCCTTAGGGATAAAGATGGCATTTTAGGATTTTGTTGAGAAATCTATGGATCTAAACCAAGAATTGGTTATAGAATTCTTTTGTATAAATGTAAGTCAAAAAGGCAGAGGAAAAGTTAGTCAAGGTAGATAGTTAGAGGTTGTGAGTCAGAGGGTTGATTATAAGCCTACGACAGGTAGGAAAAGAGAGGCCACTGATACAGAAGATCAGGCCAAGGAGAGAGTTCATGTGTAAATACCTGTTTATTAATACAAACAATTCGATTATGAGTTTATGTGTGTATGGAGTAATTTAGTTATAATCTGTGTGTGAACTAGAGTAACTTCTGTGTAACAAAGGTTGCAGGTGGAGTTCGAGCAGAACACGGAGAAGAAGTGATATTAAGGATCGTATTGGATCACTTGAATCCATTGAAGGATCATAGTTGAGATTCAAGAGTGACAGTGATCAAAGTATACAGAGTTAAATCAAGAGGGAGTTGTGTTGCAGAACAATCAAAGACCAGAAACCTTGGAGGAGCCCGAAACCACAAAGAACTTTGAGAAACCAAGTAAAGGAAATGAAAGTAAAGGCACGAAGAAAGGAAGTAAATATGCACAAGAGCCGTCGGATCATTTAGATCGATAGATATGAACGATGGAAGAAGAATGGCGGAGGAATAGATCTAGATCATCAAATTGACAGATCTGTTAGATCAATAATGATCAGCAACTGTGGGGGTATGAGAGTACAAATTTTCTTGATCATGGTTGAAGTCCTGCACTCGCTTCTAGTTGACGATCTCATATTCAACTTATTAGGTGACAGTCAAGTGTGGGGGTTAACCCTTCTTTAATCAGTGTGCTAATTGAAGTCCCGCAAACCATAGATTTTATGGCCTCTTATATCCAATCGATATCAGATCATAAAGCAATCGAATTTTAATTTCAAAATAGGACCCAAACATTTATACATCAAGGATTTATATTCCTTATCAGCTTCGTAAGGGTGGGAAATGCTCGTACAAGTGGTCCGTCCGATATCGTTGCTGACCGTTAGATCAAGTATGCCTTGAACAAATGGTGGAGGATCACCAATTAGGTTTGTTTATCGGGTGAACCATTAACTTTCGGATTGAATGGTAAGATCAATGGTAGAGATTGAAGCCGATAAGGCTTGGGCCTGAGCGGACCTGAGAAGTTTATCAACGCAAATTAAGTGATTTGACTTCCGACGGGTGAACGGGTTTAAGTTGTGATACGACATGACAACCATTGATGTGATGGAGTGAAATCAATGGTGGATGCTAAATGCGATAAAGGTAGAGATTCAGAAAATGTACAAGGTCATGGAATGGCGGAAAGTTAAGGCTTACGTGTGTTTTATGTGTATTTCTATTATATAAGAATTATAATAGAAATAAAGTGGATAAAGGTTTTATGGGTTAAGTTCGAATATAACCAAAGTTAAGAGTGAGTTTTGGTTAATATGCGCAGGGTATAGAATTAACCAAAGTTTATGAGGGTGAATAAAGCTTCGCTGGAAAGGTTAATGAATGTTTAGACTATTGAATAGTCAAATATAATGTTTCCGCATAAAACTTAATTAAGAACCTTAAACATTGGTTTAAGAAGGTTTTCACCATAGATGAGGGTGATTAAGGTCTAGGACCAGTGACATGCAATTTTATTTGCATAATGTGGGTAAAGTCATCTTAGGCTGGCATCATTTTGGTATTAGTGCATAATTGTGGTTGAAACAATTAATATAAAAACATAATAAGGGAATTCTGTGTAAAAGATCTTTGAGAAAATTTAGAACAAAGTTATATTTTAAGGTGTGTGTCCAGGCAGGAGGAGATCAGATTCTAATCTGACAAATAGTAGGTGCACAGAGATAATGTGTAGTAGAATTTACAGATGCAAAAGAAACATAGAACAATCCATTCAAAGTGCAGGTGAATGGTAGAACAAGATCATGCAGAGGTATTGAAGCTGAGATGATATGTTTCATTTTAATTTGTTTTGAAGATTGGAGAGTTTGTAGTCTTTATATTGATGCACAGGTAGCAGCATAAGAAGGTGATAAGATTGCAGCAACCTAGAGCAAGGAGTGCTCAACTGGTTACAGAGGAAAGAACTAGAGAAACACTAACAAACTAAGCTCAGAGGAGAGAAGCTTAGTGAGTCATATGTAGCAAGAAGGAGACTTGTTACTGCAGGGGTTTTATTGCAGCTCTCAAAGGAAATTCCACAAAGGATGTGGGTAGAATTGCTAAGTAATGAAGGAAGCTGATAAGACTTTCTAAGTGAAAGAAGAGGTGATCAGAACCAAGTATTTCATTGTGATTGAAATACAAGAGGAAAACTATGTTCTTAGAGAGAAGTGCTCAAAAGAGGTTCGAGAGATAGAGAACCAAGGGCTTGCCAGAAGACCAAGTAGAGAGGAAAGCTTATTGAGGTAAGTGGCATAAGGAAGGACTTGTTGTTTCAGAGTCTTTAATGCAACTCATAGTAAGTGAGTATGGATCTCATGAAGATATAGAAGGAGAAGATGACTATTGATAGTCATAGCAGAGGTTCTGAGGAAAATCACAGCAGAAGAAAAGTGAAGAAGGAGGATGCCAAGGCAAATGGAAAGAGAATGCGTCAAGAGGAAATTAACAAAGAGATTGCTAAGATGAAAGAACAACTCAATGTATTAATGATGATACTTGAGGAAAACCAAAGACTAGGTTGGGTATTAAACAAAAAGCCAGTGAAGTGGTCTAAGTTACAAAGAAGGCTACAACAGAAGCAAGTAAAGTGGCTGATGGAAAAACTCGGAGAAGCTGAGATGGAAATGCAAGTTTCCATTTGTGAACCAGAGCAGGGTGAAGGTGTGGGTGAAGAAGAAGGAATTATTGATGATTTTCTAAACTGTTGGACAAATGTAGACCATCAAGAGAATGTAAAACCTTATATTGTTGAATCTAATAATTTTGATGTGATTACAGGTTTTGCAGAGTATGAGCAATCTTTTCAAGCTATCAAAAGTATGGAAGATTATCTTTCAGAAGATAAAAACTCTGAAGTAAAGAATGATGGAGAATGTCTTTTGAATGATTAAAGTAGTGAATTATTACAGCAGAAAGAATTTAGTAATACATTGATGTTTGGAGCTGTGACAACACAGGAAAACTTTCTTGTGAAAGGAGATGAAATTTAGTTTGAAGAACTAATATGTGAAGCAATAGTTGAGACTATTGAACCTTGTAATTTTCAAACTGATAATTTGTGTATAAATGCAGGAATCATAAGTAATGATGAAGTAATTATGGAGTTTCATAGAGAAATTGAATTGCTGGAGTATTTGTTGGGAAATTCAGAGTATGACAATGTGATTGCAGAGGAAGGACTTCACTACAGTGGACAAGAGCAGAAAGACATCATTAGAGCAGATGATGTGGAGGGGAGACTAACTGATAGTATTGGGAGTACATTAGAGAATTCTTTAGAGAATTATTTAAAGAGGTTGAATCAACATACTGAAGTGTTTCCAGAGGAAGAAGAGGCACTGAGGCCTTATGTTTTTTATTTTAATAATTGTTTTGTGAGTGCAGGTTTAGCTGTAGATGCTGGAGGAAATTTGGCAGAGATGAGAAGCTGAGTAAAGGTGGTAGAAAAGGAATCTGTGGAAGATTTTAATCCATGGAACAAAGATGTTCAATTGATGGAGAGAATGCTGGAAAGTCAGGATTCAATGCAGAAAGAGATAATCATGAAAGAGCGTAAGGATGAAAGAGAGGCAGAAAAAGTAAGAATTGTTGGCATTACAATACAAGTGTTGTCCTTGATGGCAGCTCACTCAGATGATAGTTCAATAGTGCAGTAGGTCAACAGCAAAGGATTACAGGTCAGACTCCAAATAATGAAGAAAATGAGGTATACGCTGGTTTACTTTGTCCAAGAAGCATATACATGCGGGTTAACTGAACAAAAGTAGCGTATAATGTATACACGCACTTTCACAATAAGAAAAGAAATACATGTTGGAAAACCAAGTTTTTGGTCCAAGCTATTTTGATCCAAGGTACTGATCAAAGGTATTTGGTCTGAGGTATTTGGTCCAAGATATTGACCCTAAGTATTTGGTCCAAGGTGTTCATCATAAGTGGTTTTGGTCCAAGGTATTGAGAAAGGCCTAAGAGTATATAAGGAGGATAAGATCATTAGGCCATGTGTGCAAGCAATAAAATTTTAAGGAATATTCTATCAGAAGTATATTTTATGTTGCAGGGTTGTGTTCGAGACTGGATTTGAAATATTTATGTGCACCTTGAGTTCAATGTTGGATCACGATCATGAGACACGAAATAACTTATTCTTGAATGATCTGATATTGGTTGAAACTAGATCTGATGTTTTGCGCTTACTTTACTCGTTATCCATCAAGATCTGGGTTTGTCTGAAGTCTGGAATTGCAACAAAGTTCTAAGCCAATATTTCCAAATCTGTACGCAGGTTCGTCTCGGCCAAAGGGCGTATACACGCAGGTTCAGTTTTTTCAAGTCGTGTATACAAAAGAAAAGTTTCTTTTCAAATGTGACTGAACTATCTGATCAAATTCTGTTATTTTGCTATTGTCTATCAATGAAGTCTTCTTAGATCTGAATTTTAAAAAAAAAAATACAAACAAAAACAAAAAAAAAAAACTGAATACATAAGAAGGATGGCATTTGATTTATTGATTGTATAAGTGAGAAGAAGTGATCTCTGAACTTGCCTATGTAAAGCTCTGAAAGTTGACAATAGATATTCAGTATATTGATAGTTGGTACAGACTTGACTCAAATGTTTATGTTTGTAGTAGTTTTTGAAGGTATACGCAGGTCCAATTAAACAAAGTAGTGTATACACACAGTTTGGGTGCAACCAAGTAGCATATACATTCTAATGCATGATTTTTGAGGTTACAGTTGGTTTAGAATGATGATGCAGGGTTCTGGGTTTAGTACAGTGTTCTGGTGTCAGTGATCTGATTGTTCAGATTAACTGAACATTGGTTGATGTAGTTTTAAGTTTAAAAGCTTTGATGGGTCCAGTGTTAAAATTTTATGAAATGTGGCCTTTAGATGTGGTATTGTGATCCAGGAGTATCCAGTCTGAAAATTCATGAAACGTGGTCCCTGGTGGAAAAGTGGACTATTCTGTAGGTTGTCACCTACGTACTATAAACATAATGGCTAATACAAGAGCTAGGGGGTTGTACCTCCCTTCCAGAAGAAGTTGGAGAATGAGAGAAGTTTGTAACCTTCTGTAGGTAGAACCCTATGTACTGGTATGAGTCTGCACCAGTGAAGATTGGAAACAAATTTTCTTATTATTAAAAGAAGACATAGATGACAAAAGCAAGTGGTTTTTACCCACATTTGGTTTCCACCTTAAATCTTGTTTTTCATGTCTATTGCTTATGTGCGATGCTTTATTATGGTTTTACTACACTATCTAATAAATCTCTGATATACTGGTTTAAGCTCAACACATGATAATTGTCTAAATCACAAGTTCTCTGCATATACACTGGTTTCTTTAAGCACAGTCGGGTGTACACAAGCTAGTTCACTTCACTGAAGTAGCGTATATAAATCTGTTTAGGAAATAAAATTATTGATCTGGTAATACTGATTCACCCCCCCTCTCAGTATTATTTCCAATAATTAGTATTAGAGCACGTCCTTCAAAAGAAGCATGATCGCTTGAAGGAAGATCCATCAACATGAATAATCAAGAAAGGATGGGATCCATCAGACCGCAAATCTTTGATGGGAGAAACTTTGTTTATTAGAAAATAAGAACTATAGCCTATCTACAATCACTTGGAACAGATGTCTGGGAAATTTTGGAAGGAGGATATACATTTCCAACAGCAATTCCTACAGATGCAGCAGTTTAAAAGCAATATGAAACCAATGCAAAGCTGTCAATACTTTATTGGGGAGTCTGTCACAATTAGAGTTTGTCAAAGTCATGCAGCTCAAGTTAGCCAAAGAAATATGGGACAAAATCATTCTGAGCTACAAAGGAGACTCTCACGTAAAATGTGTTATGCTTCAAACTCTCAGAATCTAGTATGAAACTCTTAAGATGCATAGTGATGAAAGTATAGCTAGTTACCTCTTACGTATATATGAGGTTGTTAATTGTATGAAGAATCTGGGTGAAGAAATAAAGGAAGTTACCTTAGTTGATAAAGTTTTGAGATCCTTGTCTACTAAATTTTAATCCAAAGTGTCTGCCATAGAAGAAAAATAGGATCTGCAGAATATCACTATGACACAGCTTCATGAAATCTTAACTGCCTTCGAGATGAGAAAAGGAGGACCATCAGATATAAGAGAAGCCACATTTAAAGCTTCAACAAAAGGAAAGGAAGAACACATTGAATCTGGACATATTTCAGAAGAAGAAGATGAAGTAAACTTTTTCAATAAGCTTCAACAAGGTTCTGGAAGGTTTAGAGGTAAGCTACCCTTCAAATGCTTTTCATGTGGCAGAGTCAGTCATTATGTTGCCAGATGTCCTCATAAAGTTAAATATGAAAAAGGAAAGGAATATGCAAAAGGTAATAGAAAAAAAGTTGTGAATAAAAGGAGTTACTATACTCATGAAGATAGCAATGGTTTATCTAATAGTGATGAAGTTGAAACTGGACAAGCTTACAAACTTCTCATGGCTTATGATAGCAATGATTTTTGGGATAGTTTAGAAGAGGATAGTGATGGTTTATCTAATAGTAATGATTATAGACTTCTCATGGCTTATGACGATGATAATTTTTGGGATGCTTTAGAAGAGGAAGACCTTCATGAAGAAATATCTAAACTCAAAATATACTTAGAAGAAAAGAATATGATTATAGATACCTTAACATATTGTTGGAAATAATACTAAGAGGGGGGGTGAATTAGTATTATCACATCAATAAAACGTTTTCATTTCCATATTCAGATTCATATATGCTACTTCCACAACTTCTTATGATTCAGTTAGATGAGTGCATTAGAACATTATCAATCATATTGACAGTAAACAGGTGCAGTAAAATAGAATAGATCATCACACATAAGTCACACACATGAACACCATGATATAAGGTGGAAACCCAATGTGGGTGAAAACCACCTGCTGCAAGTCACCTCAATCTTCTTCTTAATAAGAAAATCCTTTTACAATATTTTTACTAGTACAATCTTATACCAGTACGGGAGCTACAACCCCCTTTGCTCTTGTACTAGCCGATCCATTTTCTAGTACGCAGGCTACTACCTAATACAATGCTCCAAAGATTTCCTTTAGCTCTTGTACTAGCTTAGATACTAGTACGTAGGTGCTGACCTACAATCTTCTCTCCTCCAGGTACCACGTTTCATCAATTTTCAGACTGGATACATTGAAGCACAACACATAATCTGAAAGGCCACGTTTCATCCAATTTTCATACTGGACCCAACAAAAACATTGAAGCTCATAATCAAACAACTTTCTGAATCACCCAATCACTAGATCAATACATATACAATGAGAGTTATCAACCAGATCTAGTCCACCAAATCATATGAACCTGATCTATTCATCTATCAATACTGAAGCTAATCATAATCATTCAATCAATCACTGTTGTCATCAGAACATAATATCAAACATCACTTCAAAACCCAGAACACAACAATAAACAGGGGCAGCTAAATAGATTTCATGAGAAGTATGCAGCTTCACCCATATAACACCTGCGTAGAAGTTCGCACTGTTTCCAACTGAGTTCCTGCATACCCACGCACTGTGTCTCACAGACTTCTTGCGTACCTGCGCTCTGTGTCCAATGAACTGCCTGCGTATCTGCGCACTTGCGACGCTTCTGGGCCTGCGTACCTATGCACTTTTCCTTCATTGTACTTGCGTACCTGCGGGTATAGATAATCTTATGACTTCAAGAATAACCCAGACTGTCAGATCTACAGATCTGAACATGCGCCGAGGAGATATCAACCCATTAGTAGATCCGTCTTGTAATTCTCATGTTTCTCCTTGAGCTATCTCTCACAAACCCATCACTAGAATTTTAGATCTAGCTTCTCTTCAGATCTTTTAATTCCACACATGTCTAGCCAAATGATCTCCTTTGCTTTATATAGGCAAGCTCTTCCTCAAATCATGGATCAATACCATAGATACCCAATACTAGGGACCCAAAAACATGGGGCTCAATAATAATAATAATATAAAGCAATACCACGGGGCAAAACCATAGAATCAAGAACAGCGGGCTAAATACCACGAGCCAAACATAAGAAACCCCACATGAGCGTGCTTCTCTGCCTTGAAGTAAGTGAACTGGGGGTACGCACCTCATGAACGGGTAACCTGCGGGTATGTACGCACTTTATATAAGACATGCCTGCGTGCCTGCACCTTTTGTACGGTGTGCCTGCGTACTCCTTATTTTCTTCAATATTTGAGAGCTGATCATCAATCTCTGCTACTGACCTGTTGTACAGTGATCCATCACCTGTATGGATTGCGATCAAGGACAACACTTTAGCCATAACGCCAACAATCTCCCCCTTTGGACTTGATGGCAAAGCTTACTTGTGAACTGTCATCTGATCCAAGTATTCTGTCATATCTGATATTTCTTTTGTGGATTCATCTGAATGTATATAAGTGAGATGATCTTCTATGAGAGGGTTGCCATCAAGTACAACACACGCATCATAATGCCAACAATATCCCCCTTTGGACTTGATGGAAACAACACCAAATCACTCTCCCCCTTTGACATCAAGGGCAAAGGGTTATGCTCCCCCTAAGAACATGCTCCCCTTGACTATAAACCAGCTCTGCTGAAGTCTATGAATGAGCTCCCCCTTTGTATATGCCATGGTGCACCAATCTGATAATGCTCTTTCTGAAATATCTGCTCTGCTATATAGTGCTGTTCATGCTCAAACTCCCTCTGACTGTAAGCAAGGTCTGCAAAAGATGTTCTACAAGAAGAACATGACTCTATATATCATAAATGACCTTCCTATCACCAAAAGACTTAATACATACATCCATCACCCAACCAAGTGGGGATATACCAGAAAATGACAACCAAGAACATTACATCATTCATCCTAGGCATAGTGGGGAAACCAACATAGGCCGTTACATGACCTGAAGAGATCTCATCAAATGACTACAATAAATAGGGACACACTATTACATCATGAGTCTTGATATGACCTTTACATCGAATGATATACATGACATTTATAACAAAGACCAAACACCTAAATAAGATCATCATAAACATCAGCAACAATATTGTATGATCTGCTCCATAGGATCTGTCATTAGCAACTAGACCAACAACTTGTATTAGTGCATGAGTCATCAAGGTATGTCCATATCAACTCATCCTTTTGAACAAAATTCTGTATATATAGAACCATAGTCATCCAGATCTGTATGAACCAAGTATCATCAATTTGAAATATCTGCATTAATGCAACTTTGAATAGTCAACCATGAATCCAGCCAGCAATCTTCATCCATATATGTGCCAAGAACAATAAAGACTCCATGCAAGCACCACTAGAGAATCAACCACAAATATGATCCAAGAACCATGTGAACAACTCATAACCATAGCAAGATGAATCATAAGCATCGTCACCAAGGACCATAATGCCAACAATGCATTAAGAACATATGCTCCCCCTAAACTGTGCCATCTGTCAGATCATATCAGTAAGAAAATTCAGCCAATAAAAGCTTTAAGACAGGTACACAGTTTCTAATTATATGGCCTGCGTGGCTCCGCACTTCACCTACCGTTCCTCTGCGTATCCACGCACCTGACTTTCTATCTTCCTGCGTATTCCCGCAGAGAGCCTTTTACTATAGCGCGTACCCACGCACCTGTTCCTTCAATCATGCCGCGTACTTCTATTGTGCCCACGCACGCACTGCTTCCATCGCGTCGCGCACCACTACTGTGCCCACGCACTCACTGCTTCCATCGCGCCGCGCACCACTACTGTCCCCACGCACTCTCAGATGCTATCACGTCGCAGACCTACGCAACTTCGGCTTCTGAAAATGCCGCGTACTTTCACTATGACTCCGCGCCTGAACCTCTGTCTCGTTGCGTACCCACGCACTTGCACTGCTAGTCACCTGCGTACCTCCACACCGGGACTTACACTCTGCTGCGTATGCACGCACTTTCACAAAGAATGATCTGCGTACCTTTGATTACAACCTAATTAAAAGTCTTCTTCTGTGCCACTGACAGTCAGATTCCCATATTTGATCTTGTGCTCGAGAGATCATACTTCATAGATTCACTTCCAACTTCACTTTCCCTACTGCCTTTCTTCAAACAATCATATACGCGATTGTGCAGTATCCAACTCGCGTATATACGCGATGTCCCTTTATGGAGTTTGCATATGAGATTCAGAACACTGAAGTTCAATACTTTCAGCTCCCCCTGAGTCTGTTATGTCTGTGTTGTGCTGAGTATCATGTGTTGTGCCACATATTTCTGACTGAACTTCCTTCTTCTTCCATACCTTCAAGCATGTTGATGATCTCTTCTTATCATGAACTTTGTTCCTGCAAACTTTTGCTCTATGTCCAAACTTGTTACATGCATAGCATCTTATATGTTTCATATTCTTCCTGTAGCAATTAGCAGCTTTGTGACCATACATATTGCAAGCAAAACAATATCCATTAAAGTACCTTGAATGTGATGATCTTTCTGCATGATGATCTTCAACCCTTCTTCTTCTGCATCTAGCTGCAACATGTCCAAGATTATGACATACATAACATTTAGCATTATTCATAGGAGGAGGAAAAGATTTTCTTTGAAGAATTTCTTTCCTTGATTGCTGATGGGGTTGACCTCTCATCTCCTTGTTGATCATTTTAGATTTCTCTTTAGATTTCCTTGCTTCACCTTGTGAACTAGATTCACCTTTAACAGATTCATGGAAACCAAGTCCAGTCTTGATAGCAGGAGACCTTTGACTACTAAGAATATCATCCAAGACTTTAGTGCTATCTTGAAATCGTAATAGTTTATCTTTTTCTTCTAATTTACCTTTCAAGATATTTACCTCAACTTGATGTTTCTCTTCCTTTTCAAGATACTTCTTCTTCACGTTCTCTTCAACATTTCTTTCTTCTTCCAACTGATGTCTTAGATTGAGAATCTCATTTCCTTGTTCTTCATTCACATCCTGTAGCATTTGATGAACTCTGGAGACACATTCCAGTTGTGCTTTTAAACTGATAGCTTCGTTTCCTGTTTTTCAATACCTTGGAGTAGATCTTTATTCTGCTTCTTGGCTTCTTCAAGTTCTTCTTTTAGTGAGTGGGTCATGGCTTCAAGACTTTCATAGTCATTGGATCTATCTCTGAGTTTCTTGATTGTTGTGTTCTTTCATTGACTTCTTTTCTTAGTGATGTTACTTCATCCTGCAACTTTTGCTTTTTTTCCTTCTTCTATCTTGGTTTGTTCCTCTTTTGGTCTTTGACTTTGATATTTTGCCTTGTTTTTCTCTAGTTGGCTTTTAGTTTGGTAGCTTCTTCTTTGGAGTCACATTCCCTTTTGTTCAATAGATCTTGTTGATCTTTGATTTTGTCTGTCAGCCTTTTAAGTTCTGCCTCTATTTGATATCTTTCTTGTTCACCCATAAGAGCAAGTTCAGTTGTTTTTCTGTCACTTTCATCTCTTTCATATGGAAAGATAGCTGGAACATTATAGGATAGCAAATTCATACCTGATAGTTCATCTTCATCTGGTTTTGAATCTGAAGAGCTTCTTATGCCTAATCCCCAATCGATTCTTCCACTGTCATAGTTCTTCTGAGATGTCTTCTTCTTCTTTGGTGCTTTCTTCTTAAGCTTCTTTCCCATTGTTCCGCGGATCTCCTTCAAGTGATCAAGCTTCTACCGAAGGACCTGCTCTGATACCAATTTTTGGATATAATACTGGGGGGGGTGAATTAGTATTATTACGTCAATAAAACTTTTTATTTCCATATTCAGATTCATATATGCTACTTCCACAACTTCTTATGATTCAGTTAGATGAGTGCATTAGAACATTATCAATCATATTGATAGTAAACAGGTGCAGTAAAATATCACACATAAGTCACACACATGAACACCATGATATAAGGTGGAAACCCAATGTGGGTGAAAGCCACCTGCTGCAAGTCATCTCAATCTTCTTCTTAATAAGAAAATCCTTTTACAATATTTATGTACTAGTGCAGTCTTATACCAGTACACAGGCTTCTACCTGAAGAGAGCTACAACCCCCATAGTTCTTGTACTAGCCGATCCATTTACTAGTACACAGGCTGCTACCTGCTCCAAAGATTTCAACTGCTACTAGAAGGGAGCTACCACCCCCTTTGCTCTTGTACTAGCTAAGATACTAGTACGTAGGTGCCGGCCTACAATCTTCTCTTCTCGGGTACCACGTTTCATTAATTTTCATACTGGATACACCTAGAACACATAATCTGAAAGGCCACATTTCATCCAATTTTCATACTAGGCCCAATAACATCAAATAATCATCAAGTACATATGAATCACCCAATCTCCTTTAGAATTAATCAATCTTTTGAATCACCCAAACACCAAGACATATACAAGGTTAATATGTGAGTTATCAACCATATCTAGTACATCAGATCATACAAAGATAATTCATTAAGCACTTGATCCATTCAACCACAATCACACTGTTACCAGAACTCAATATTAGTAACCATACATCAAATATGCACCCAAAACCCTGGAGAATAATCAAATGGTAGTTAAAGCAAATTTCAAGCAAGGTTCGCAACTTCAGCACTGGACATCTGCGGGTATCCGCACCTACGCCTTCTGCTGCTCTGCGGGTATCCGCGCCTGTGCACACTTCTTCTCTGCGGGTATCCGCGCGGTGCCTTTATTCTGTTCCGCGGGTATCCACGTTTTCGCCGTGTTGCACCTGCGGTCCTGCGGCTACATATGCACCTGCGCACACTTCTTCTCTGCGGGTATCCGCACCTGCACCACGTCGCACCTGCGGTCCTCCGGGTATAGATAGTTTTTCAGTCGTCAAGCATACCCCAGACTATTAGATCTACAGATCCGATCATGCGCCATGAAGATATTCAGATCTAGCTATCACTGAGATCTAGTTTTCATTCAGATCTAGTAATCTCTCACCAACCGATCACAAGAATTTCAAATCTAGATCACCTTAAGATATTCCACCCATAAGTACTTCATCCTAAATGATCTCCTTCCCTTTTTATAGTCAATCCTTTCACAATACCATGGTACAAAACCATAATAACACAATACCATGAACCCAATACTTGGGATCAATATCTTTAGATGCAATACCATGGACCAAAACCATAGTATCAAACATGTCGGACTAGATACCATGGATCACCATAGGATTCCCACGTGCATGCGCTTTTTTCTGCATGGAAGTGCGTGCACTAGGGTCCGCACCTTCTGTTCAGATAACCTGCAGACATGACCGCAACTTTCTAAACTGCGTTCCTGCGGGTCCGCACCTTTTGAACTGTGTACCTGCGATCCTCTTATTTTCTTCCATTCTGAGAGGCTGATCATCAATCTTTGCTACTGGCCTGTTGCACTAAGATCTGTCACCTGTATGAGTTGCCATCAAGGACAACACTTGTCCATAATGCCAACAAAAACTACCCAACTTGATCTCACATCATGAATGCTGACATCAATTCCAACACACTTACTACCACTAGTCATAGACAATGCAAACTATCCAACAATCTCCTCCTTTGGCATTGATGAGAACACCCATTCACTTCTCCACATTGATGGCCAATCCTAATTCTTCTTCTACACCTCATTGAATGAGACATCAATGTATTTATTTCCCTTTCTTAGGCCATAACAAATTGGTCCCCAACAAGATTCTCTCCCCCTTTGACATCAATGGAAAAGGGCTACAAGATTCTTCTTCTCCCCATGCAATCACTGACTTTCGGTGGCGAGGATCTAGCTAATGTTCTGTATTTTTCTCTCTAGACTCATCTTCAAGGGTAAATAGTTTTCATTCTATAAACTGGACATATGTGATATCCTCCTCATGAACATATACGTCCTCCATTCCTATAAAAATCCAATTTTTGACACCTTATACTTTTTATCTAAATACTATTTCTGCTAATGCATCTTTTGTAACAATTAAAAATAAACTGATACCAGTAAAAATTTGATCATGGTATTATTGTTGCTATAAATACCAATAGTTAGTGATTCATTGAGATTTCCCTCCACTGTTGTTGTTTCTTTCTAGACTATGCTTACTTCTATGCTCCTCTCTAGATCATGCCACTGAAAATATGGATTATTTCTTAAGTAATACCAATTGCACCAAAAATGATGATACAAATTGGGTAGTGTACTGGGAAAAATATAACACTTCCTTTCAAAAAGAAATTATAATTTGCACAAAAGGTTGTTCCATACAAACTCTGACCACCGATTGACACAGTGATACCAATTGAATACTAGTGGAAATTGAAACCTTATGGCCATTGTTCTTTATGAACACAAGATTACTAGGAAAAATTAGACTCACAACTTAAATCAAATAAGGGTATTTTATCGAGGATGAAACCTTTAATTTCTTGTGAAATATTTCTTCCCGACACTGAAAATTTTTGCCTACTACTTCTGAATAAAGTAGCTCCCTCTAAGCCAATTCTCTCTGACCTCTTCCATCCACTTCCTTATTCTTGCTTAACAACTCATCCTCTAGATCTGACATGACTCAGGGCACCTTCATTCCACACTTTTGTTGTATCCCATATTCTCTTCACAAGATAAAATGTTTTTGTGTACTCCACCTAGAACCTGGATGGCTACACTCCTCTCTCTTTCAATATTGATACATTTGAAATAAAGAACTACATTATTGTAATCACCGAGGGGACTCACCCATACATTCAACAATGAGATGTGACTTTTTTCCTATCCTTTCTAGCTTCCTACATCTGACTTATGTGGCCTCCCTTGAGTAATTTTCTTCTTTTACTGAAGAGACACATATGTTCTACTCCCCCTAAGAAGACCATTTTCATTATTTTTCCAAACCTTTAATGGACATGTCATGACAAGAGAATTACTCTACTGCTTCTTCTTTGCCCATGTTTGGTCTTTGTCTTAGCTACACATAGCTAGAGGAAACTTCTCCTTCAATTCCTCTTTCTTAACCCAAGTATTCATGATGCCTTTTTCCTTTACAGAGGGGTGACTCTATTACAAGACTAAGAGGATCATTCTTCTTGGTTTTATTCTGATTTATTCTCCTGTTTTCATCTTTCTTTTTAGATATTAAGAGTTGAAGACAAACATGTATTCCTCTACTCCAAAGAGTCAAAGACAACCAAATCTCTTTATTCACTACAATCAAGTAGGCTTCCATTTTGATCTTCCAAAGCTCATAGTTTGATCCATTAAAAAAAGGAACTCCTTTTGCTGTCAAGAAAACTTTATTAGCCATTGTTTCCCTTTGATATAACTTCTATTGATTAAGCTTTTCTTGAAGAAAAATGGCTATGATACCAATTGTTGTAAGCAATGTTAATATTGAGAGAGGTGGTGAATCAATATTAAGCCTAATTTTAAATTTTATGTCAATTGATTTTTACTCTTTAAAATTTGGCATCCATTAAATGAGAGTAACCATTAACAACCCATAACAACATCCATATCAACCAATACAAGCATACACATCATGAGCAAAAAACACATGTTACAAGGAGGTTTAACATGAAAACCCTTCCAGAAAAAACCACCTAAACTTTTTTTTGTTATTGATGTAAAAACAAGAGAACCCACTCTATTACATCAATTCTTATGTTAGCCACAACTCACATAAAGCACCAACTCCATTTGATTGTTTGCTAGCCACCACTAGCAGGAAGCACCAAACTCGCTCCTATTGTTGACACTTGATCAACTTACTAGAAGAATCATGTGAAGAACCAACTTCACAGATTTGTTGCAAGAACCAACTTTTATATCCTTGGATTTATGGAAGAAAAAAATGGCAGGAGGCACCCACCCCCAATATTACTTTAGAGACCCACTAGATATGGAAGCACCAACTTCTTGTATGCAGGTTGCAACCCACACTCAATAAGGAACTAATGTTCACTAGAGATGGAAACTACTCACTGATATCATGTTTGTTCTCCTCATACCTTTTTCGCCCACATAACACTCTGTCATATGCACACTGTGTTGCAGCTCATTGTTTTGCTCAAGAACATTCACTAACACACAAAATTATCTTCACTCTGCCCACTCTGCAACAACATACTCACACGGGCTCTCTGCCCTCAGCTTTCTCATTCTGCTAATGTAGACATGACCTCTTCTTATAAATTCACTCACACTTAGAGCTCTCTAGACAACTCACACTCCATAGAATATACTTTGCTCGCACATGTATTCTATTCTAAAGGCTTTCTCAGCCTTGCACAACAACACAAACTCTCTTGGCCTCTCACATAGTAAAACAAGCTCTCTCGAGTTCTATTTTCTCTACATATGCACTCTCGACTTTTTGTTTCTGCAACACTAGCTCACTTAGCCTTTTGTCAGGATTGCACACACACGCACAAAGTTATCCACACAACTCACTAGAAACAAAGTTTCTTCCCCCCACCTTGCTCAACTGAAATTCTAGCTTTTGTTTCACTGAAATAGAGTGATTGATGTTGTCTCCATCATCCATCACTCTACCATTCATGTTATCAATGTTTACCTATGCATAGCTTCTCCATCCTACTATTGTGTCCCTTTCTTTAATTTTTTCATTGCATTAAACACGAGAATGGGTGCTTGAGTGTATCCATGCTGAGACATAAATCCTAAATCAATCTACACACTCCATCAAGGCGCTTGTTCTTTCTATGAAGAAATCTCCTCTAACTAAGGCTATGATCTTCATTTATTCCTCGTAGCATCCAAGCAAGCTCAAGGATGGCTTGTCTCAACTCACTCACAAACTCTAATTAAATCATCCTCCACATTTGTGGTCCTTACTACATTGACCCAATGATTTTTGTCTCTATCTCCTATCTGTGATAGTCACCATTGAATCCTTTGACAAAATCTTACTATGTACATTTACTTAGCTTCTCACTCATTCATCTATTGTATGCATTTGTGTTGCAATTTCAGAGCCCAATAATTATGTAACTTTATAAAGGATATGCTACAAAATCATGAGATTTTGATTGGAATTAACCCATTTTTCTTCATCCCTTATCACATTTCCACCATAAGACCGAGTTATTTGATGATTGGCTTCATACACCTATGTGATAGAATCTCAGAGCCTGATATTTCATAACTTTATTGTGGTGGATCTTACAATATTGCGAGATCCCAATCCTTGCATTTAGCCCCACTTTCTTTACCTGTTATTGTTTTCCAACATATGAGCAGGTGTTGTGATCAGTAGCATAGTACTTAGGTGGAATGTCCTTCAGGATCCCATTGGGGACTTATATCCCTGTGTTATTTCTCTATTCCATTAGTTCTTTAGGCTCGATGACTAGGTGCCATTCAACATCAAAGCTCCCTAGTATTGAAACTTTTCTCAAATTACATTCATGGTGGAGTTCCTAAATTTTGACCTCTGAAATACATCCCTTGTGGCCTCACCACAACACTTTGGTGCTAAGCCTTTACTATGCCCATGATTCTTTAGGCTTCCACGACCAAGTAGAAACAAACATAGTATGCCCATATCATAATTTTTTTTTCAAATTTCAATTGGAGTGGAGTTACGAAATCCTAACCTTCGAAATACCTTTGTGGCATCTCCATAGCACTTAGGTGTTAATCCCTTCAATACACCCTTGGTTATTTGGATCTCCATAACCAAGTTCCATTCAAAATTGAAGCTCTGTGTATCATAACTTTCTCAAAAATAAATTATAGCAGACTTACAAAATCCTTAACCTTCGATATGCTTTCAGGATGACATCATGCTCTTGTCATCAACCCCATGTGGTGTCTCCATAATGGTGACACCTGTCACAAATATTTTCTCCATTAAGCCACTCTAAAATGTTGAATATGAATCCCACATGTCATTTTTATAGCCATGTCATGCTAACGTCATCTTCCACCACAAGCTCATGAGGGAAAATTAGCTACTTCCATGTGTTGTGTCTAAGGAGAGAGAAAGGATCCCTCAGCCTTTAGTTTTGCAACAATTTCCTTTATAATATATGCTCCCCACAACCCTTGACACTTTCAGAAGAATTAATTTGTAAGAAGATATAAGGTCATGAAATTCTGATATACTGACCTTTCAATTGACCGAGACTCCCACCTCCGAACTTTGGAACCTCTGAAGCTCAAAACCTCTAAGGTTCTCATGCTCTAGCATGCTTTTGATATTTGGCCTACTTTGATATTCAAGCCCTTTGAGGTTCTGAAATTCCAACCCTCCAATATTTTAACCTTTCGATATTCTGGCCTTTCGAGATTCCTCCTTTCTAACGGCTCGAGCTTCCGACTCTCTGAAATTCGAGGTTTCAAAATAGGGCCTACTCTTCAGGTTCCTAAATGCATCCTTCTTCTAAGTAATTCAACATTATTACTTTGAATATAAATAAATTTTGATCCCAAGATCCTTTTATGGACTTCCACATACCATTGGAAGGATATTTCTCAGAACTAACCAACTATATCTAACTCTAGGAGTATTTGAGCTAATCTCTTGAGGTAGAATATCCTCCAAATTCTAGGACTCCCAACCATTATAACCATAATTTTATGGCTTCTCCAATAAAAATTCTACTATGACAACCATAATACTCCCCCTAATCTTGACACATCAAGCATATCAATGTTAGCATGTGTTGCCATCATAGCTAGCCTACTGGACATCAATGTTGTCTTACCTAATCGTCATGCTAACACATGCATCCATGCTAGATTGGTTGACATCAATGCCAACTTCCCAACTTCATCTCCTAGCATGACTGTGGACATCAACTCCAACACTTACTTCCACTAGCCACAAACAAGGCCAATTATCCACAACTCTCCTTTCTTAGTTTACCATTTTGTGCAGTTGAGAAACCATATTCCATGATTGCGTTTAGCATCCATGAGTAGAGCTTGATCACAAAAATATAGATTGAAATATAAGGATTTGATGTAACTATTTATTTGAAGTTAGTTTCCCTATATGTAATGTTTGGAGTAAAGGATGTTTACACCCATATGAGTGACCATATGTCACACCACTTTGATTTCAATGTGCCCAACTTTGTGGTAAATTTAGGTGGAATATCAATTAGAGATAAAATCTTTGTGGTTTGACATTGGCACTCAAGTTGGTCAAATTGTTACTCCATATATTATAAGCGCCATGGGTGCCATTTTTATTTTCCCATAGAATGTACAGAAATTAGACTAAGACATTATTATTTTTGTGACCCCATGACTCTTCCATCCCCTCATGGAAATATGTATATGATTACTTTTATTAATAATTACAACCAGGAGTGTTTGATGTACATGGTGAAAGAAATATTAAGCTTTTGAAACTTTAGAATTTTTCATGTATGGATTCAAAATTAAGAACAACCATATATTGGCTCTCTTTTTATTTATAATGGAAGAGAATACATTTATAAATTTGGAAACTATCTTCACCAACATGGGATTCAAATCAAATCACCATGTTGAACTGGTAAATCCCCTCTACGGATAGAGGCGATCCCACTAGCCCAACACGGGTCTAGCAACAATCACACACGCTACACGCAGGTTCCTAATTGCATAAATCAAAGATCGATCAGAATGATCTACCTGGAATCCAATGCTAGTTGTTGTAGAAGAAACGCCGCTCCTGTCCTTTAGCTTTGGCTGGTCACAATCCTTAGGCTCCACGTAAACGGACACCTGCACAAGCAAATAACAATACAAACACAAGCGTAAAATCTAATATATGCAATTATATATCGGTCAGACAAGATATAACTCAAATATCATCAGAAGAAACATGAGTGGAACCATAATGATAGTCGTTCATTAATCAAATAAGAACAGAGAAAGATTACAACCAAAGAGGCCTGACGTTGAACCTCCTCTGACTGGGCCAGCAGCTAAATACGCCTTGCAAAGTGACCTCTTCTCTCTCAATATTTTGGCAGCATAACCCCTCTATGACTCTTAATTCCCACTATCAATCCAGCATGAACTTGGCACTCACAATAGCTCTAGCAAAACTAGTTGGTTTAATGCAGGGTGACAGTCATTTATAGATGGAGGAGGAGGAAGTATGCATTGTACCTGGACACCTACTGAAGATTTGGAATTGTCCCAGAATAGCCACTGAACTTGGTTGTCATGGATAAGAGGATGACACTCGACCACTTCCATGAGATTTTTCCCCAGAGAACTGCATGAGCAATGAAGGAAAAAACACTTCAGTGCACGCTGGCTAAAAATCATAACCAAAATTGGGTGGCGCGGGCTTTGTTTTGTGACAGAGCGTCCATGGGCGCACCCTCTTTGGAGGAACTGACCCATTGGCGCGGGTAAGACACTGTGGACCCGCGCTAATGGAAAAAGGGCACTTTTTAGGGCTAATCTGCAAAAGGTGTCTTCAGGTATTTTGAAGTTCATACTTAGGAGAATCCAATGCAAGTGTTTTTAAGTTGTGTCACTGGTCACAGGTCCATAAATGTGTCCTCGAGTGTGCGAAAGCAAGGGTAACAAGGACGGTGACCAACGGTGGAAAATTACTGTGTAACAGATGCCCCCTAAAGCATGAGCCTCGAGAGAGAGAGAGAGGTGAAGTGCTTTACAAGACCATATATAGCTGCCACCGAGAATCTGCATTGAGAGATATAGTATGATAGTTCACAAACATGATATATGTGGCATGGTCGCAACCATCCATAAAGAGTACATGATGATCAAGATCCGTAGTATGGACGCAGCCATCTGGTTAGGATCAATGAATAGACTCAGGTATGGTC
>APFE030130354.1:0-20738 GCA_000404065.3 Pinus taeda
TAAAGCATTTCACCCGACATTAGAAGATTTACGACCTCATGCTTTAGGGGGAAACTGTTATAGACATATTTGGGCACTGCAACCCCAATCACATATGTCGATAAAACAAGGGCTCTTAAACCCCTAAAAGTGTTGTTTCAAGCCCTAAAGGATCAAGGTCAACTGATTACATCATTTCGCAGAAGTTCTCCCTAAAAAACTACTCAAAACTGGTCAAACCTAGACCATACAGACTACTCAGTGCTAAGGGTGTGATGCATCTCACCTGTTACACACAAGGGGTGGAATGCATACTGAAAAGCCCTTCTGTAGGGTGCGATGAGTGAGAGCAGACAAATGGTAGAGGCAATTTGCTAGGTGGAAACTCAAAGAATTTTCTAGAAACTGCTCATATGACACTTGTCTCTCTGAATTCGCCCAGGGATGAGTAAGAGATCATGAAATCTCGAAGTGGAACCAAGAACTATCAGTGAAATGACACTAATAAAAAACCCAAAAGCTGACTCACCCATCTACAAACATCTATATATGGATCCCTCATCCCAGAGATCTAGAGGCTGGAATTTTGTATTTTGTAAGGAAGTGTTGTTGGTTTCTCTGTGAGACATTGTATTTCTTTAGTGATCTTTCTTTTCATGAGGTGAAGAGGGCTTTCATGCTAGGAGGATGATGCTGGATCAGACAACTGGGTTGCAATCCTCTCTTCTACTTCTACTGTCAATAAAGTTATTTGAGTTTTCCTCCATATACTTGTATATTTCTAAATCTTGTATTTTTGTATGCAATTGTATGGCTAATGTACATCTAATTCTACATTGTTTATGGTATCATAGATCTCTATGCTTTGATGGTATTTTTCTACTTTGACTCTACAAGTGTTCTTTGAAGTAGGACAAGTGAGAAAGGAGTGGTGAAGCTCTATCAAGGGAGAGAGGAAACAAGTAAGGAGCCAAGTGAAAGACTAAGGTTAGTGCTCTCTCCTTCTCTCTCATCTATCTCCCATAAAGGAAAATGCAAGTTATTTTGAATTGTTTGTTTCTAAGATAGTTACCCGTCTTAGTGGGACTAGTAGATCTAAATAGACACTAGTTTTCCTAGAAACAGTGCGACTAAAAACAATGAGGTTGTGCTGTCATCCTTTTGCTCACCATAGGTTTCCCACTAGTCTTTGATGTGGGGGGTGGCTTTGAGAAGTGTAAAAGTGATCTTTTCCCGGCTGGAAAAATAATGAACAAAAAAATATCCTTCTATCATATTTAACCATTTATCTACGACATCCTTATCTATCTAACCCTAAATATTGGAATGCCAAAGTTAACATGTACCTTTAAAGGTGTGACGCTTCTAGAGTAGCTGCTGGAAGTAGATGTGTCACCCGTGGGTAGCCATAGAAGGATCTAGGCAAAGTTGTCCATAATCACGTTCGTTTGCCACTCGAGCGCTTCTTTGAGCAAGATTTTGATAGGATCTCCTACCCCCTCATCTTTCTTTTCATTGACCATGGGAGGCCATCGGGATTTGAGAGGTTGGTCTTGCATGGGTTCGACCAGTTCAAGCCCTAACTCATATCCCGACCTCGTTGGGGACATGTAAAGGAAAAAAGAGAAAGAGTGGACCACTATGATACCACTGATCCAGATTTAAACAGGGATGCAACAAATTACAGACATAACCATAAATACAAAGATGTAGCATAAATAACACTTCATTTCATTAATATAAAATACTGGAATATGGTTACAAACAGAATGGAAATAAGACTAGCTTAGGTGATGGTAGCTTGTCTCTAAGAAGAGATGTGGAGGCTACATGCCTCTAAACTGAGTTATAATGAGGCTCAAGGGCATTTTTATTGTTGAACAATAAGAGAAAACTCTAAACAACCAAAACTCTAACCCGAGGAGATGTAACACCAAGAGTTTATGGGCTCTGTTGGGGTTGGTTGGGCAGCTAACTTCCTAGGGTTATAACTTAGTCATACTATATTCATTTGATTTGTATGATACATCGTTGGAAAGATCTCTACGATGAATACAACAACCAATGTGACTACCATAGTAATTGCTAAGCAATCTTGCAAAAAAGAACGTCATTTAGGGCCTCAAAATGGCTCTGGAATTTCAAGACCCAAAACACTGCCAAAAATAGTAAATTGTGCTACAATTAACGAAACTAAAAAACTGAAAAACAGAAAAAAAAAACAATAGTGAGGGTCCAAGTGGAATAGGCGGGTGGACACCAATATCCACCTAGATCAATGCCTGCTTTCCTACAATATTCCAACTGAACATACAAACTTTTAGAATCTAGTATTTACTTTTAGGAAACTTGTTGATTTCCTTGCTCCAAGACCTATTTTATTTTGTTGTATTTTAGTATTTATAGACCTTTATGCATTGGTGAAAAGAGTCCAAAACCAATGAAGACTATAGACATGGATGTTTTTATTCAATTTTGAAATGCCATCTCTTTTCAATACCGTTTCCAGTGTTCATGTGTGATAAATTGTGGCATTTATGTCAGTGCATGATTTGAACTACTTAATAAATGTCTTTGATTTTACTCTATGACTTGTGTTATTTGATTCGAAATGAATATTTTATAATTCTATTTAAGATTCCTTATGGCAATTTTGCAATTTACATCTTTTTATAATCATAAATTAAAAAATTGTATATTTACTTATTGTTATTTGATCATTGACTTACAATAGCCATGTGTAGGCGAACTGGCTCTCCTATATGACATATAAATTGTTATTTATTTACCTTAAATTATGCATGTATAAATATCCCAGAAAATACTAAAAAAGATTGTTGGATAGTATCAAAACCCAAATTTTGTTTTGAAGTTTTTGTTTCAACCTTCAGCCAAAACTTATCTGTTCAATCTTGTGAACTCAATTCTAATTAGGAATTTAAATTCCATGATATTACACATGGTGTTATTCTCATTTAAATCCTTTAATAGTTGGTGTTTAGATTGATTAAATCATTGGTTAAATGTGCATTTTTAGTTGATATTGGTACATGCATAATGTACAGGAAATTGGAGTAAGTGTTTGATGAATAGAATTTAAAGAAAACATGTTTTGTTTATGTATTGTAGATATATATGTTAACATTAATAGTTCACAAATTCAATGTATTACGAAACCTTTTTCCTCTATATGTCGATATGCATATGGGAGTAGTAATTTTATAGTATAATCTTGTGAATCATTGATACATTGCTCTTGTTGAATGTTTCTATTATCAGGTGTTGTTTTAAACAATTGGTATCATTATTCTCATTGAAAATGAAACAATTATAAAAAAAAAATTACAATTTTTTTCTCATATTAGTCATATCAAAACATGGGGCAAGTGTACAAGTAAACTGTTGGAAAGGTTGCATTGTTTGGATAGCTAGTGGTTGAGAGTGTGTTGGCATTGGTGCAACCAGTTTAGCATAGTGATTGGGAGATAAAGAGGAAACCTATGGTAGTTGAAGGTTGGTAGAGAATCATCATAGTAGTAGGCTTATTGAAAATCCATAAAATGATAACTATAGTGATTGGTATTCCAAGCTCAAAAGGAATCATATGGTAGCTACAGGATTTCGTACGGAATCATCGCAATAGCATGCTTATTGGAAAAGCTATAAAATGATGACCATGGTGATTGGGAGTCCAGGAGGAATCCCATGGTTGCTGCAGTGCTTTGTAGAGAATCATCATAGTAGAATACTTACTGGAGAAGCCATAAAATGATGACTATGGTGGTTGGGAGTTTAGGATTCCAAGCACAAGATGAAGATTCAAGGGGGAAATAATGGTAGAGATTTCGTAGCGATTTTATAGGTAGAATATGGACTCAAATCCTACACCTAACCCTCTCCATTTGAAAGTTCTATGAAATAGATTTCCAATAATGTGGGGAAGTCTTAAAATGTCCTCCTGGATCAAACATTATGGATTGTTGAAGTTAAGCTCTTGACGTCCTAAGCAGGTCAAAATATTGGATGTCTGTAGAGTAGAAGGAGGAATATCGAAGACCAAAATATCATATTCCTAGAGCATAGGGCCATAAGAAGATCAAAGTACTAATATCGAAGTAGGTCATATCGTGATATCAGAAGATAGAGGCCATCAAAACATCAAAGTAGGAGGATATCAGAATATTGGAAGGTTGAAGCCGTCAGAACCTCATAATTTCCTAACATTTGAATTTTGAGAAATTACAATATATGGAGATTCATATATTTTTAAAAGCATCAAGGTATGCATAGTAGGATTAATAAAGGTCTTCATTATGAAACCAAGGCTTGAAGGGACCAATTCTCTACAATCC
The DNA here is from genome assembly GCA_000404065.3 of Pinus taeda. Classification (NCBI taxonomy): domain Eukaryota; kingdom Viridiplantae; phylum Streptophyta; class Pinopsida; order Pinales; family Pinaceae; genus Pinus; species Pinus taeda. Next base: position 4,332 of record APFE030130354.1, read on the forward strand.
ATTAACCAAGCAGGTCATAATCAGCAGAGATTTCTAGTTCATAGAAGGCGAAGCATGAGATGGAAGTTTAGAGAAGATAGTAAATGTCAAAGCATGTATACTACATGAGGAAAGAGAGGAATTGATAGCAGCAAGTAATTCCTCAATAGTGACTCCCTCTACACCTATTCAAGTGCAACAAATCAGGGAGCAAGGGACACCATCAACAAATAATAGGATAGCGTCATGCAATCAAGAAAGTGCTTCTCCAAGCATGCTACAAAGTGCAACACCAAGTGACATATCAAGCCCATCTTCAACAAGCACAAGAAGACCAAAATTTAGAAATTTAAATGAAATTTATGAGAAAAATGAAGTTGATAGCAGTGCTAGTCTGAATTCCTTATTTGCATTATTTTGTCAGGTGGATGTCCCAATCCATTTTGAAGATGCAGCCAAAGATGAAAAATGGTTTGCAGCAATGGAGGAAGAAATAGAAGCAATAGATGATAATGACACATGGGAGTTAGTGGACTTGCCACAAGGAAAAGAAGTCATTGGAGTGAAGTGGGTCTATAAGACCAAGAGTAATGCTGACGGAAAAGTTGAAAGGCACAAAGCATGGCTAGTTGTCAAAGGATACAAGCAACAACATGTAAGATATTATGCAAAGACGTTCACTCCAGTCGCGAGGATGGAGATAGTGCATACATTTGTGGTGATTGTTACATAATGAAAACGGAAAGTGTATCAAATGGATGTAAAAACAACGTTCTTGAATGGAGTGTTGAAAGAGGAAGTATATGTTGTGTAACCACCTGGTTATGAGGTATAAGGAAAAGAAGACAAAGTGTATCAGTTGAAGAAAGCTCTTTATGGGTTGGAGCAAGCACCACGTGCATGGTACAGTAGGATAGATGCCTACTTGTTGGATAATGGTTTTGACAAATGTGATGGAGAGCCTACCCTCTACATCAAAGGGAGCAATGGTAAGATTCTCATTGTTGTCTTATATTTAGATGATTTGATTTTTACGGGGAGTGATGATTTCCTCATTGTTGATTTCAAACAAGTCATGAAGAATGAATTTGAAATGACTGAATTGGGGTTGTTAAGATATTTTTTGGGCATAGAAGTGAAGCAATCAAAAAATGGCTTTTTTATTTCTCAAGCAAAGTATGTAGCAGACATTTTCGAGAGGTTTAATATCCAGAATAACAAGCCCGCGCCAACTCCAACTGCCATGGGGTCGAAGTTGAGCAAAGAAGATTGTAGCAACATTGTCAATTCGACATTATACAAAAGTTTCATAGGAAGTTTGATGTATTTGACCGCCACTAGGCTGGATATAATGTATGCAGTAGGTTTGGTGCGGAGGTTCATGGAGACACCCAGGGAAACACATTGGAAGGAAACAAAAAGGATTCTAAGGTATGTCAATGGGACAAAACAGTATGGTGTTTTGTACACCGCAGCAAGTGATTTCAGGTTGGTTGGTTACACTAACAGTGATTGGGTAGGAAGTGTCAATGACAGAAAGAGCAAGTCAAGATATGTTTTTCATTTGGGTTCTGAAGCCATTTCATAGGCCTCCAAGAAGCAGCCAATAATTTCATTATCAACAGCAAAAGATAAATATGTCATTGCAACAACAACAACCTGTCAAGAAGTTTGGATGAGAAGGATGTTGAGGAATCTTTGCCACGACCAAGAGGGAACAACAACTATTTTTTGTGACAACACCTCAGCAATTGCATTATCAAAGAATTATGTCTTTCACAAGAGGACAAAACATATTGATGCTAAATATCATTTCATGAAAGAGTTGATTAACAATGATTAGATTATGTTGCAGCAATGGAGGTCACAGGAACAATCTGCTGATATTTTCACAAAGCCATTGGCATGTGAAAGTTTTTGTTTGTCTTAGAGACTGTTTGGGAATTGTCAATGGAAGCAATTGTGATTAAAGGGGAGTGTTGGAAATAATAATCACAACCACCTCCTTAAACACACCGACAAACACCATGCTTTCCTAGTCAACTACTGCACAATTGCGATTTTGTTTGTAGGGGAAAGGAATGAAGTTAGTGCAGAAGTACAATGCTGACCATTCCGCAACACAACAAAGATTTTAATGCATTTAATAAATTTTGGTAAATAGATATGGGAAAGCATTTACTCTGCCACTGTTGCCCACACTCCACAACACCTGCAAGTTTAGAAAACCATTTACTACATAAAATTGCCCACGTTGCTTATTAATTATTTTCTTTGTCATGTGTTAATGTAAAATTTGTATGTTGAGATAAATATGGATGTGAAAGTCATTTTGTAATGTGGGGAAAGTTAGAGAGAGAGATTCTATGAGGTAGTGAGGAGAAAATTGTGGAGGAAATATTAGTGGGCATGTGAAAACTAGTTTTACAGAGTTTTACAGACATTTATTCCACAACCCCTGCCACTGTTGCCCACACTCCACAACACCTGCAAGTTTAGAAAACCATTTACTACATAAAATCGTCCACGTTGCTTATTAATTATTTTCTTTGTCATGTGTTAATGTAAAATTTGTATGTTGAGATAAATATGGATGTGAAAGTCATTTTGTAATGTGGGGAAAGTTAGAGAGAGAGATTCTATGAGGTAGTGAGGAGAAAATTGTGGAGGAAATATTAGTGGGCATGTGAAAACTAGTTTTACAGAGTTTTACAGACATTTATTCCACAACCCCAGTGCTACATAAATCGCAGTAAGTATTTTTTATTTTCACTTGGAGTTGCAACCTCCGTTTATCGCGTGAATGTATTTTCCTATGTCTTATATTATAATCAAGAGTCTGTTATGTTGCGACGTTGTCTTAAACATTCATGAGTAAATTTACCGCAGCCGTTTTTTATTTTACTTTGTTTTGTCGTGAGTTATTTCTTGTATTTTATTAAGCCTCTGTGTAGTTAGTATTTCCATGCCCCAACATAAGCCTTACCTCGATGCAACTGAATTCTCATAAAAATTACCTTGTTGCAACATAATTCTTGGTGAGACTCCTCTCCTCTGCCCCTGCAAAATTTTCCTAACAATAAATACAAGTACAATATCATGCCTTATTTATGTGAGTTAGTCCATATGACTAACCAACTACTTAGAAAGCCGCAACTACTTAGAAATCTTGTTACTATTACAAGGCATAGGATCTACGTAATTAAGTTTGGTTTACCATTTCATAGGATCTTAGGTAATTAATTCTAGTTTACGATTTCTTTGACTAGTGGTATACATGTAATTAATTTCTATTTTATTACTATTAGTGGTAATATATAGCAAAAGGGAAATGAGTCATTTAGAAATTAATGTACTTTACAACCGTATAACACCTTAAACCATGAAAAATTGGAACAAACGAGTACTCTATGCATCATTTCTTCTATCTAAGACTTAAACTACTAATCAACCACATTTTTTATATTTATAATGCCAACGAATATTTATTCATGAATTTACCAGAGCATATGAACTCCACTCAAAATATTCAAGCTATTTAACACTTCAACTACTAATCAGCCAAGTTTTTTATTTCCAATGCCAACGAATATTTCTTCATGAATTTTCCATAACATATGACCACCCGTCAAAATATTCAAGTTATTTAAGTAACACATGGACAAAATTTGTAGGTTGTAATCGGAGGCAACCAAGGTTTTGATAATGGGCGAATATTTTCTAGTGAGTTTTCGTTGTTGTGACGAGAAAATATATAGAGAACAGTAGATGCAACATGTGCCTAATTCTCGTCTAGGTCTTGCCATATGAGCATAGACCAAAAAGAAGAAACCCATTACCATATTCAGATTATGAATCTCAATAATCTCAAGCCAGAGCGAGGCAGTCAAACTAGTTCCCTTAAACATAGATTCAATGTGACTATCTCAGGCAGGCTAGGGGCTGGGTGAGAGAATTAATTAACTTATGCCGAGAGAGACGGGAAACTATTTCTGATTCAATTTTCCAAACCAAAAACACATTGTGGAAGCGATTCAGTCGCATCTATACTAGAAACAACATAGGAATTGTAGGCAACCACACCGAAATGAAGCGAATTCTTGGTTTTGAGCTCCAATTCCTTCCTGCTAGGCTTCTAGCTTTCAGTGCCTCGATGGCGGTTGCTATCGCTTCAATGTGAAATTTCAAAATCGCATAGGGATAAATATAGGTAAGGTCTTTACCTATATCCATGATATCGTTAATATCTCTGGTAAAATCATGCGCAGCAAGCCAAAAGTCCAACTTATTTTTGCATTCATAACTTAAGGGTTTTTTTTGAATGAAACACAACTTTATATTTAATATTTCAAACATAAATGAAAAATATGAAAAATATTAATGGGTATATGTCGTAGAGCATTCAAAATTTCTCTAACGTAAAAATAACTATATAGTTTTCCTCATTTCAATCCTATTATTACATTTATCCATACATCAAAAATGTGATTAAGGCCATATATAAAGCAAAAACAGGTTGTACTTGAAAAAAACCCTGTAATATTCTCTTTGTTCTCAGAAATCTTCTTGTTTTGATGAGATTATTTTCATGAAAATAAAGATGTGGTTTTTCTATCGAATTTGATTGTTTTCTCAATAGTATACTCCGCCCACCCTACACAGAGGACCAAACTTGATTGTTGAGGAAATGCATAAGGTAATGCTAAATGGAAACCAAAAAAATTCTACACAAAATGCTTTATGCTGGAAGAAAATAAAATTATTGCAGAAAAAAATTGCAAAATAAAATTACAAAAATATTAGGCTTTAAAATTGTTACATGTAGACAATAAAAATTTTAATTTTTAGGCTTTAAATTGTTACCTTTCTACTCCATGTAGGGGACACTGAAGTAGAAGAATAATTTATGATGAGCCTATGTTCTAAGCATCAATTTGCAAAAACACAACCTGGCTTTGGAGTTTACCTGAGTAGCTAAAGTTGAATAGTGAAGATTGGTCGAAGTTGAACAACGAAGCCTTTTTCTAGCTTGCTTTCCTATGCCTTTCCCAATTTCCTTCCTTGCTTTCATGTACCTTACTACCAACTTGCTTTCCTTTTCCTTGTGCCTTACTACCAACCTACTTACCTTTTCCTTATGCCTTACTAACAACTTGCTTGCCTTTGCTTGTTTGCCGATTTAATTCTTTCATCCATCCCCACACTGATCCCCATGTTGGGGAACGTCGGGATTGCAACACTTACAAATTCAAAGTTAAGTTTTTATGCCTCAAACGATAGTGTTGTCATTTCCACCTTCTCCCAACCTCCGCCACATTAACCTTGGCTATTTGGTTAAGTAGAATAATATAGGAAATAGTTGGAATAACATAGAAAATTGTTGGCATGATGAGTTTATGTTTTGTGACAGGTTACAAAACTCTGAGAGGTGGTGGTATGTTTTATGACAGGTGGCCAAAATCTGAGAGGTGGTGGCAGCAGTAGCTGAGAGGTGGCAGCAAGAGGTCAACACAATTGCATGACAAAGAGATGAGTGAAACTTTGGTTCAATTTTGTTTCGATGCAAATTAATTTTACATAAAATTTAATGAACTAATTCTACTCAAGTGTAGCATTAGACAACTTTGTCTTTTGGTTCATGTTTTAACTTTATCCTAAATTTATCTAAAAAGGGAGTTTTTCAATATTTAATAGCTTGGAAAAAGGGTTTATAAAATATGAATGGAAATCCTTAGGTTAAAATTATTGTTTTAATGGAAAGTAATGTTGGGAGAGTGACATCGATCGCTATATACCTACTACCTTCGGTGGGTATAATAAGAAGTTTCACAAGACTGCGTATGCGTGGCACATTCAACTGAAGATTTGGTGAGTTCCTAAGGAGTGGCTCCAAATCTATTCAAAAACCTTATGAAACATTATTTCAATGAAGTGAACCTTGTTTATCTGGGTTCGGAGGCACCCATCCCCCCTTCACCTCCCTGTTTCATATTGGATATTCTTTATAACTAACTTATCACTTTAGTTAGGTACCACTATACAAACTCAGATTGTAGGGATGAACGAACTGGGGAGGAAAGCCAAGCCTTCTTGAATATTTGTTTTTAGACCTCATGTCATGAGTGAGGCAGGGTCTATAGCTTGCAAAAGGGGGAGAGGGTATGGGCTCCCGACAAGTAATAACTAATCCCTATACTATTCTAAAAAAGAGAAAGTAAAAGAGAGAGTTCCTCGTTTATCTATAGAGTAAATGTGAAATCCAATAATGAAGTAGCATATAAATATGCTCGATTTTCCTATGATCACAGTGCTTCCTATCGGCTACTAGTAATGTGGGCCTTCTCCCTTGGTTCTTTTTCATGGGGTAAGGTGAACGGGGAACTTCTCTTGATTGTATGGTGCCAACTTGGTGTCACAATTGATATGGAAATATCTTCTAACTAGCTATAAAAATATTACTCAAAATTATAAAACTAAATCTATGTATATTTAAATTCAAAATCAAAATAAATGTTTCAAATTAATTAATATGTTAAGCATAATCACCATATCTTTGATAGGTTAAGAAATAAATTAAATCTATATGCATATGAGGTGGTCTCATTTCATTATGAGAGAAGGTCCTCCAAAGAAATCAAAATGCATATCTAATGTTATTTAGCATTTTTGTTGAATTTGTGTGATGGTATTCAACATTTCCCAAAGTTTCACATGAATAAGCTGCATATGTAACTTAAAATGGACTTTTTTAGTGGCAAGATACAGATATTGAAGAAGGTGAAATTCATCGACCTATATTAACTCCACAACCAACCTTCATCATTAGGTATATCCAATCCAGCACAAACTCAGGCAAGAAAGTACATACGGTTATCACTTTAGGTCTAATGTGTGATTATAGAGGTATAGGCTCAAGGACGGTTATCATGACCAAATCCTTTATTTCATTGGTGGTGACGTTGTAGCCATCTCGGTATTTATAGCTGTGATGGACAACTCTATAGATGTCAAAAGCATGTTTCTGAGAGGAGATGGGAACATTGCAATCTGGTTTGAGAAGCTCCCAATTTAATTCTTTGATTAAGTCATTCACCATGGAATGGATATGATTGACAACATCTTCCTAGGTTAATCCACGATTCTCTTTCATATAACATGATATATATGAAGCTTCTTCTCGATGGGCACTATCTACCTGCAATAGCCAATGTGCCAATGTCAACTTTTATATTCTAATGAAAACTACTTAAAATTAGTGGTGCAATGCCGCACAAAACTTTTTCTATTTGAATTCAGTTTGATATATGTCATACCTAGTAATAGCGAGTGTCACCTTTAAGTCAAAGGATGCAAGACCACAAACGATGCAATCGCGGAGGTCCTCGACCACTGGCCAATAGAGTGGGCACAACCTGAGAACTGACAGCTAGGTCAAGCAAGTCTGCAGTGAAGCGTAAGAAGGAGAGGTCGTACTAAAGATGGAACAGTTGGCCTAAAATAAGAAGAAAGAGGCTGGGGACAAAGCCAAAGCGGAGTGCGCTACCAAAAATAAGACAGAAGGGTAGGAAGAAGAGGAGGAGCGCGACTCTGACAGGAGTCAGAAATCTCCTTCCCCAGAGATAGAAGAGGAAGAGCAGTGATCTGGGCAGAGGAGCAAACCCGAAGACTACTCCGTTCTAGGTTAAGCACAATAGGGAGAAGGAGAAAGTAGGGTGGCAAAAGAAGTCCAAGGCCAACAAAACTTCCCTCGACCCAATCACCTTGATAGAAGGTGATCTGAATGACATTGGCGATGTGGTGAGGGATGAAACTGCGGAAATACTGCATCAGTTCGAGCAGCAGCAGCAATAAGCCTTAGGTGCCATTCAAATGGGTCTGTGCGAGCTGCAGATCCAGGTGTCACAGGTACAAACCGGTGTGGGAAAAATTAGCACGACGTCAACTAGTTTAGCACCTAGAACTTTAGAAGTAGCAGAAATGGTGTGCACTCTAGATCCCTGAGCCATAGTGCTGCCGAATGGAGCGCTGACTACAGAAGCAAAAGCTGACAGGGCCACTGTCAGCGCCCTCAAGAGGGTTGGGCTAAATTTGGTTGTGCTTCCTAGTCAAGCCCTTCACACCGTGCAAGATGGTGTGATCTCGGATCTTCAGGCTCAAGAACATCGGACCGTGAACGTTATTAGTGAACAGAAGGTGAACAATGCTCAGTTGGTTCTATAGAAGAATTCTGCCATTGACCTTCTTAAGTCCACCATGGAAAATAATGATGCAAGATTGTTCTAGAGATGGATATTCCTAAAGATGGGCCAGTGGATGTGAGAATTGGGAAGCTCGTTTCTAGAGTGCGTGAAGTAAGAACAAAGCTGGCTAAGGTTCAGTTTGAACGAAACATTAAAATTACAGAGCTTGAGCTGAGGGCCCAGCCTTAGAACCCGCTAGAGGTTAAAGAGCAACGCGTGATTGCTGTCAATGATGCAGTAGCAACTGTAAATGCCGCCATGAAGGAGTGCACTACACTCTTCAAGCAGTTGCTCGAAGTAGTCACCAGTCTACAGGAGGATCCCAATGTGTAAAGGCTAGAAACAAAAGTGTGGGAGTAGCAGCAGAGATATGATGAGGTTAAAGTGACGACGCACACCATCACCATTACACAAATATTAGTGAAGTTGCAGGAAGCAAAGGAGCTTAAAGAATAAGTGGACGCAACTTAGCGCAAGGAGGAAGTACTAAAGGCTAGATTGCGGCCTTGGCTAGAGGAAGCCTATGTACTCACTAGCTCCATTGAAGGGAAATTGGCTAGTCTATAGGTAGCACAACATAAAATATAGGCAGACAGTGTAGAGCTAGTGCTGGAGTAGTTGGTTGAGTAGGTGAAGCAGGTGGAAACACAGTGCACCGTTGAAGTCGCAGTAGTACAAGTGGAGATTTGAGGTCTTCACGACAAGATCTTCGCGCCAATAGAGCGAATCGAGTGTGAGTCACCAAATTTATGTTGGAGGCCTATTAGAAACGGGTCCCCTGGGGTCAATTTTGGGGTTAAAAGGCCACGTTTTGGGGCTAAAGGCCCATGTTTTTTGTAATGAATGTAAAGTCTCCGCATTTTGTGGTCGAGGAGCGGGAATATGTAAACAGTGAAAAAGGGTTTCCACCCTTAACTTATATATTTTGTGTTGGCTTGATGAGATCCATCGTTGGTCTGAGGGCTATGGGAATGTATAAAAAGGAGAGCCTTAGAGAGTCTAAGGTAGTTCATAAGTTTTGGTAGAGTTCTAAGTATTTTTTTGGGTCTGACAGAACTAAGAGCGAAGAGTCTTAGTGTAGGAAGAGGCTCTACAACTGAGTGCGCATAGGCCTAAGGTAGAAGTTCGCAGTTGAATGCGTGGACCCCTATAGCTGTATGCACAGGGAATTCAAAGTCTGTACCGGAAATTTGGATTGTCAATAAAGAGAAGTATTCTGGAATTACCTATGTATTTTAATTTTGTTAATTTCATGCGATTATGTTATGTTGAACACTGGGTTTATGTTTTAATACTATTTTGATGCGTGAATATGTATGTTTCTCTTTGTTATATGAACATAAGTAAGAATATCTATTTACGCACAATAATCATAATTACCTATTAAGATTGTACGAAAGTAAGAGAATCTAAGTAAATATAGAAGTAAGAGTAATTGTAGAGACACGTAAGTGCTTGATCTATCTATTTAGTGTCTGTAAAGGATGATCAGAGACTTTCACATAGGCTTCAAGGACATATAAGAGAAGTACATTAATAAACCCTAAATGGGTTATCGATCTGCGTGAAGGAAAAGTGAGGGTATAAAGGGTATAAAAATGACATCACGACCATCTCAGGGTGCAGAAACTTGGTTCCTGCACCCCCCCATCCTGCTTCGGGTGAACCTTCAGTCCACACTGGATTGATGCCGAAAGGGCTAGTAGTGTAGGGATTTGCTTGGCTACTCAACGCAGAACCTCATCAAGGTCCATCAACCCAACATCTGCAAATTTCGAAAGATCAGGGATCAAAATCATAGATAAATATGTTCCTTTGCACGAAGAATAGAAGCCACAAGAATTATATTAACCAATAACTTCCACACTAGCATAACTTTTAAATAACATGGAACTAGACACTTCAACAATGACACTTCCATAAAGCATCAATAATCACTAGCACATTTTTCTTGTTAGTTTGTTCAATTTTTTTTATGTAATGTTCTAAGTCACTCATTCTTCTAGACAAGAAGGAATTTAGGTAGGGGATAAGTTGGAAGGAGTATTCAACTAGACCCAACAAGTTTTTATAGATTACTCTATAGTTGATATGTAAGTGAGGTCGACCTTCTAGTCTGAATGTTAATCCTCTAGTCGATTTAACCTCCTTATCGGGTCTACCAACGAAGTTATTTAGATAGTTAAACTAATGTAACTATCAAATTCTAGCATAAATATGCATATATCAAATGAAGAACTACTGTGGACTAATATCAGGGTGTTTTTGTTGGTCTACCATTACTTCTTGTTATCTTTCCTTCTCTTATCCATATGTGTTGAATTAATATCTTTTTATAGTACATACTTGGTGTATGGATTGTTACTAACCAACATATACAATTCAATAGATTATGAAAGTCCCCTTATTAGTTTGTTTTTCTCATGTTGTGTTTTGTTATTTCTGTTGTTTAGGTCTTTCTTAAAGTTATCCCAGGTTGCATCCTCCAAAATGGGGGACCTTTTCTCTTTGGTCTATCAAGATTACCATTTTGAGTTTTCTAGATACACATTTAGTATTGGGAGAGCAAGGTACGACCTTCGAGGATCATTTATTATTTAAATTCCAATTATTGTCAATGTGTAAAAATATTGAATTTAATAAATTTTCATAATATATTCAAATCATTCATATTATTTAAAATACAAATATTTTTAAGTTTTAGATAAAATAAAATTAAATGAATACTAGTTCAAATTAAATAAAATGATACTTTGCACCCAGAGAAACTATATTAAAAATGGTTTCCTTGCCTGTGCACTCATAAGTGGACCAAACCCACCTCCATGTCCTTCTTCAAATTTCATCCCCATGTTGGGTGGGAATTGAATATGTATCACGAATGAGGGAACCTCAGACAAGTGTTATACACCACTATTGATTGGAGATTGAGTGGTATTATACTTTTATGGACCTGATGTTATCTCAGATGATAACATGGTGTGGTACTTATATCAAATTGGTTGTCAAATGGTTGATAACATGGTGTGGTACTTATATCAAATTGGTTGTCAAATGGTTGAAGCAAACGATGCAAGAACAATATAGTATTTGTTGTGATTACTTTACCATGTGCAATGATGTTATGTTTATGTTGGCTCACCATCGACAAAGGAGACATCATGATGAGATGAGGCTACTTGGGGTTAAATGCAGGAACTCTAAGTCTTCTTTGTTCCAAGGAGTTGTCGTTTTGAGTTTTCTTTTAATCTAGGGAAGTGAGGAAAGTTTCCAAGTGGCGTTGAGCATCACTTAGGAAACTTCCCTTGGCTTGTTAGTTTCATATTGTGGCTATTGGACCATATGACTAGTAATTACTTTGTTATCTTGAAGTTTCCATTTGCAAATGTTGTTCATAGTTACTATTCAATTTCTGTGTAGGATGGATTTTCTAGGAAGAAGCAAAAATTTGGACAATTTGTGTGGTTCAAGCCTTCGGCTACCTCTAAGCTTCCCTTCCCAACTGCCATGTCTCTCTATGGAGGTGGTAATAGATAGGTGTGGGCTGAACCTTGTTGGTTAGCAAAGGTCAGGGGTGGTGGTTTTAGCACTTGTGTGGAACAAGTTGAATGGCTTGTTTATGGTTTATATCAAATGGCACATTGAAATCAAGGGCAGAGTAGCTTAGATGCTAGCAAAGGTGGTTGGAAGGGCCATGGATAACACCATTAATCACAAGCACTGACCTGTTGTGTGCAAGTGGCAACAAAGGAGGCCACTAGTAAATTCCTCGCCACTACTTTATCTGTAATACATGTGGAAATTTCTCTAGTAGAGGGCACCATATTGTTGCAGAGGAGGAGCATGTCATACATTGAACTATTGGTGGAGTTGGGGGATTGGGTGATTGATCCGGGTTGCATCCATATATGAAAAATTTGATACTTCTAGGCAATGGATGTTTACTGATAGATCAAATCAATTGTGGGTAAGGTCTTGCAAGAGAAAGGTGAAGTGTAGATGAGGACTGAGATCCAACTAGAGGGCCTTCAAAGGCAACTCAACCTTCTAGATCAAAAGCTCAAAATCCTTGTTGAACTTGATTCTAATATTGTCTTCATAAAAATGAAGACCACTATTGTTGACCAAGAGCCCATCTAGGTGGAATCATGCAACAACTAAATTTTCTTATGTGGAATCTACTAACTTTTCTCTATGAATACAATGTTTTTAGTTATGTATGTAAATTTCCTTGTCACACATGGCATAGAAATAAGAAAACACTAAGAAGTGTAGTTCAATTTTATAATGTAAATTTCTTTTGATCCATCAAACATGATTCATCCATGTTGAAAGAAGTGGAATCACCCATCGACTAATTTTCTTATGTGGAATCTACTTAACTTTCTTGATGAGTACTATGTTTTTAATTATAGTCCAATTTTATAATATAAATCTATTTTGATCAAATCAAATTTGAAAGAAACCGCTACTGTCATTTTTTAAATTAGAAAGTAATAGAAAATAGCTTAACTATATATATATATATATAAAATAAATCTCCAAACCATATTGAAATTTATAGTTGTATGAATTGTAATCATTTGTTTTCAAGAGTAGGTTCCGCGAAGAGATTTGAATGTGTTAGATACTATTCAATAATTTTCAAATTCTAGACTCTTTGTGATGTTATTGTAACATTTGCGAAACACTCGAACATAGGCCTTTTATATGACTTAAGGAGAAATTGAATTTGCCAAAGGTACGACTTATCAAACTGTCTCTACAAACAACGCGTTATGTATTGTCTCATGGACAATATAGTCAGGCAAGAAACGGCATACAGTTATCAGTTAATTATGAAGTACTCTTACATAGGCACGGGCTCGAGGACTGTTTTCATGACCAAATTCTTCATTTCATTGGTGGTGACGCTGTAGCCATCTCGGTATTTGTAGCCATGATGGATAGCTCTGGTGATTTCAAAGGCGTGTTTCTTGGAAGAGATGGGAACAATGCTATCTGTTTTGAGAAGCTCCCAATTTAATTCTTTGATTAACTCATTGACCAAGCCATGGATATGATTGACAGCCTCTTCCTCTGTTAATCCAGGATTCTCTTTCATATAACATGATATACATGAAGCTGCTTCTCCACGGGCATTTTCCGCCTGCCAATTTCAGAATCATCAATTGTATGATATTTTAATCAAAACTAGTTAAAATTCAATCACGCAACGTAACACAAACCTCTTCCATTTGCGTTCGGATGGATATAGGTCGTACCTTGTAACCACGAGTGTCACTTTTCAGTCGAAGGATGGCAGATGCCAAACTATTGAACCTCGATGGAAAGTCAATTTCCTGGAGGATGTGGTGAGGAAGGGGAATGTCCAGTGCGAGAGTGGGTTGCAATTGGATTATACGATAACCAAAACTAACTTTTCCGTTCTCGTAGTACTCCTCGAATGTTGGAAGATAACCAGTGGAGATCCACTCTGCTTCTTTCATAAATGAATCAAGAAAGGCCCCCCACTGCACATACACAATCAAACAAAATTAACTCATCAGCCATCAGCCGAGCGAAATCCTATCGAAAAATAATACTTGTTTTAACAAATATGCGTATTGTCCATACAGCGTGTCGAGCATAGTTGATCGTGTCTCGGCCTTGAGACTTATCTGCCTCTCGTGCCATTTCATTTACGGTTTCGTAAAGCACCAAATACACTCCTTTCATATATTCTGGAAGCCACTCTGTTGCGGACGGATCCCATCTATCATTTACAATATAAATAACCACAAATTTTGATTAAATCAGTTGGTTGCTGCAGAGGCATAATAAAAGCAAGAAAATATTCTTCTGGAGTTTGTTCACCATACCTCTTAACTGCCGCTGTGAAAAGTTGGAGCTCGTCCATGGTTCCAAAGGTGTCATAGATATCGTCGAGAACCGTGACAAGATGACACATTTTGGCAAAGCCGATTCGAAATGCAGAATGTTGAGGATGAGTGGCAAAGCAAGATGCCAAAGTGTAGAATTCCACGTGACGATGCCGAGCAAACGTCAATTCAGGGAAACCAGAATCTTTCCATCATCTACTCATGAATTCGTAGCTCTTTACGTTATTTCGAATATTTTGAATACCTAACTTGCATCCAAAACTGTTTCCTAAAAAAAATTATAATACAATAACAAAATTCATATAACCTGGATATATCTTTCAACTCCCTTTGTTGTATGGATCGAAATATATTGAAGTCCAATTTTGCAAGTTCTAAAAGTTTGTCGGCGTTCATAAATGGCATCCTGAAAATAGAAATTCCAACTAGCGACAGTTGAAATACTATACGGAAACTAAAATATTCAAAAGCAGATTTCTAAGGCTAATACCAATGGTGAAATACTTTACGGAAACTAAAATATTCAAAAGCAGACTTGTAAGGCTAATAACAATGTCCATTGGGTAAGTGGGAAATAAAATATTCAAATGCAGATTTCTAAGGCTAATAGCAATGTCCCATTGGGTAAGTGGGAAGCAAAATCACTTCCAGAATGGTTAAAAAAATGATCGATGTAATCAAACTAAGTTACCCTGGTACAATCATCTAAAATATTTAAGATCATGATGGTTTTATGAGAGACTTTTTGACGATATAACATATCTAATCTTTATCATTTACTAAATAAAACGGTGAATTTTACATTGTATAAACCTTTTAAATATAAATATTTACAAATATAAATATTTACAAAAATGCAGGAGTAATCAATATATGGTATAGGGTAGAATTGGTATATGATATAAAAAAAAAAATTTCTCAATTGGTCTACTCCTATATTGATACAAAAAATATTACAAAGAGGCAAATGCCTCGAGAGTTCTTGCCATGGAGTTGGCATTTTTGCAAAAACCTCTTGACATCCTAACTAGAGAACCGACATGATGACTTTCATCGGAGTTTTTAATTTCAAAGAATATTAGATTCCAAATCTGGACAGTGACCATTCCAAAAAACTCAAAAACTGACCCATACAGTGATACAGCACTGACTTGAGCACATCTATCTCTTGGACAGATTCCTACATAAACATAAACATAAACGGACTCTGACATATAGGATTGACAAAGACTTGAAGCAAGCATGAAAACTGTGAATCGAGAGGGAGTTGAATTTCTTCTTCAGTGTTCATAATTGGCAATCCTCTTGTATCTTGGCGTTGGGGGACGTTTTGACTTGCCAACCTCTGTTCCATAGGAGCCCCATGATGAACCTCCCCCGAACCCATAGCATTCTCACACATTTCAATTGTCACAGAAACGATGAAGGATGAGTTTCCCAGAGAACAAGGATTGCAGAAACAGGAAATATGCGGATGCGAGTGATGCACACAGACTCCAGCTCTGGCTTGCCCCATTCCCCTGCCTCTGCCACTTCTAGTAGCAGGATAACTGTAGCAGCAAAACTTCGAAGCATCCGATGAGGGGTCCGAAGTGGTTGAGGAATGCTGGTGGGTGGCTCGACCACGTGAACCGCTACGTCTGCACCCCATTCTGAGCCTCTCTCTAGGCATATTGATAAGAGCAGGACAAACAAACGGAGGTGGGATGGGTGGGAGTCGACTGAGGGGTGGACACACAGAGAATAGCAGAGACTGAGCACGCTTGTGGCTGTAAGCACCAGGAACCAGAGCCGAATGGATGCCCGGGATGGTAATGGCGCTTGAGGCACGACAAGGATGGACAGACAGAGAGGGAATAGCTGGGAAGCGATTGAAGAGAGAACACTCTGCATACACAGGAGAGTGAACACGCTTATGGCTATAAGCACCATGAACCAGATTCGAAGGGAAGCAGGGGATAGAGCTATCGCTTAGAGAATCGTCAGGGTCTGCCGCCTTAATGGAACTGAAGGCATGCGGAAGAGCAGCGAGAATGAAGACCAAACCGGGGGCCATCGCGCCTAAAACAAGTTGCAGGGAAGGCAGCGTTAATGCTGCCATTAATATGTTTGTGCCAGGCCAGCACTCCGGCCTATTACATTTACAGCTGGTGCTAGTGGGCTGCCACTTGCCCTCCTTGCATGCCTCCTTCGTACCTATGAACCTTTCAGTCACCCGCATCCAGGAGGTATATGATATAATTATCAGGAGGAAATCATGTTTTTAAAGTTAATTTAATAATATTTTTTAATTTATTATTTAATAT
>APFE030130363.1:0-15356 GCA_000404065.3 Pinus taeda
GTACGCAGGCTGCAACCTGAAGAGAGCTACAACTCTCTCTCGTTTTCCAGTCTCTCCTGGAAGGGAGCTACAACCCCCTACTTCTTTTCAAGGACCACTTTTCATAAATTTTCAAACCGGATCCATATACATCAAATGATCATCAAGTACATGTAAATTATATAGTCAGCTGCAATAACCAGATCAACAATAACATGACAAAACCCAGAACATCTTATCAACAGAAAAATTCAACCAAGAGAAGATCTTATCACAGATACGCGGTTTTTCTTTTTACTGGCCTGCGTTGCTACGCACTTCACCCTCTGCCTCTCTGCGTATACCCACAGAGCTCCTTCTGCTGAACAGCGTGGCCACATACTGCTCCTTTCACTGATCTGCGTACTGTACGCACCAAAATGTACTATCGCGCCGCGTACAGTGCAGAAGGCACGCACCCAGAAGAAATATCGCGCCGCGTACTATCACAGCAGGTACGCACCCAGAAGAAATATCGTGCCGCGTACTATCACAGCAGGTACACACCCAGAAAGACTGTCGCGCTGCGTACTTAACCAGAAAGCACGCACCTCAAACACCGTCGCACTGCGTACCCACGCAATTCACCTTTGTCGCCTCTGCGTACCCACGCGCTGCCCCTTCGTCTCTTCTGCGTACCCACGCACTGACCCTTTGTTTCCTCTGCGTACCCACGCACTGTCACTGCTGATCACTTGCGTACCTCTGATTAGGGCCAAAATACAGTCAGATACTCAGATCGCTCGAGAGATCACCCTTCACAGATTCGCTTCCAACTTCTCTTCTAAATATCAAGCTTTTTAAACCGAGAACCCAATATTAGATCTTTAAGATATTCAATGCTCAAAAGATGCACAAACCAAATTATCTCCTTAGCTTTATATAGGCAAGCTCATCCTTAAATCAAGGATCATGGGGCTCAAAAATAATAATAAAATAAACAATACGACGGGCCAAAACCATGATAACACAATAACGACGGCTAAATACAATGAGGAACCCCACGTGTGGGCGCTTTACTGCCTTGGAATGTGTGCACTGAGGGTACGCACCCCATGAATGGGTAACCCGCGTATTGGGACGCGGTCCCTGCACGGTATACCTGCGGGTACGGACCTCCTGAACTGTTCTCCTGCGTACTTCTTTATTTTTATCAAAATGAGAGCCATGCCAAGGGTGTTGCCATCAAGTACAACATCTGAACCATATAATCATACCAGAACCATAATGCCAACAGAAAAGAGATTAGCGTCGGCCCGCAACATTAAATTTTGAGGAGGTTTTCTTCCCACTGGGTTTTCCCTCTTTCCTCATTTTTTATGCATTGTATATGGGTACCTAAAATGGCCGTGTTGTTGGGACTCATTCATTTTGCATCACATTCACCTAAGTTATGCTTAAGGGGGGGTGTTGGTGTACATGCACTTAGACTAGCTGTGTTGGTGTACATGCACCTAGATTAGCTCTAGTTAACTTATTGCTTGCATGTGGCACATGTACATATTAGCTTTAGTTATCTTTAGTTAGCTTTAGTTATTGCATGTACAACTAAGCTTAACTTAGTTGCTTTTATGTATTTATTCTAAAATTCATATTGAAGAATCAATTCATTCTTCTTTTCAATTCTTGCTTGCTTTCTTCCTTCTCTTGCAAGCTTGTTTATTGTTTTGCATATCTAGATCCTTGTATCTCAAAATCTTACAGTGTCACTGCTCCAATTATTGATGGTAACTTAGTGGTTTCCAATGCTCTAGACTGTCGAGCAGTTATTAGCAGAAACGGTGCCTCTGAAGCTGTTCCTTGTGATCATCGAGCTGAAGGGAGGATGAGCGACAACGGATAGAGAATTTGGGTGGAATTGTGGATCACCGACAGGGAGCTTGGCGAGTTCAGGGATCTCTAGCTATATGTAGGCGAATAGGCGATTCGCGCATGAAAGAATGGATAACGGCTGAACCAGACACTAGGAAGATTGAAATTACATCTGATTGCGAATTTTTAATTTTGGCATCAGACGGATTGTGGGGTAAAGTCAGTAATCAGGAAGCCGTGGACATTACCAGGCCTTTCTACTTTGAGAAGCAGGCTGATTTGGCACCATTAAGAGGAGGCCTTATAGCTGTGTGCAAAAAGCTTGTAGAGGTAGCAGTAATCAGAAAATCACAAGATGATGTCAGTGTGATGATAATACAACTCCCACATTTTTGCAAGAATGAGAATTTCTGTGGATGAGGTGAAGCCGGAATGCCATCAGAAGAATAGTTGACTAAAGCATCTAATCAAAATTGGGTGTTGAATTCAAAATGGCACCACCATATATTCGTTAGCATATTAATAGATCGGAAGGATGAGGGTCCTAATCTTTTATGTAAAAACACCTGTATCCATTTTTGTACAGAACCACAAATTGACAGTTCTAATGATTCTTTTTCACAAATATTTTCTCATTCAATTTCAATGATCCTGCATCATCGTGTATTTTGTGGATATCGTTTCGCTATCATGTTGAAATAGGTTACAATTCGTATCATTTAAAGGATCAAAGATGCTATATTAGTCTGAGGAACAGTTTACTTAGGAAAATTTTGGTGTTTTTTGAATTTAGTTGATGATTTTCAATAAGGTTCCAATATTTCATTAATGTAAAAATGGAATTTTAAAATTCTAATAATGCGGAAGATGTGTAATAAACTTAAATCTAAGATATTTATATGGTATATTACGATTTAGCTAATTTATTTAAATTTAAGATATATTATATTATATATTAAATTTTTAAGATATATTATATTATATATTAAGATTTTCTATAATCCATAATATTTATGACAATATTTTTTGGTAAAAATTACATAAGCGACAATGTTGTAAACAAATTTCGAACCAATAAGTGTGGTTCATCTTCAAAATAAGACGAGGAACTAGATCAAGGTAATGAAATAATTAGACGAAGAGAAAAGGTAATTAGCCATTAAAATATAACAACTAATTGTTAACCTCACTCTCATAATAAAACAATTATAAATCTAAAATTATAATTAAATAAACCAAATCTTGAGAATTAGGAGTTAATTCCTCAAACATTATTTAATAAAAAAAATTCATGAGAATGAGAGACCAGACGAAAGTCTCTCATACTTTCTCTGCCATATCTACATTTATGTATGTTATCATTTAATCATTTAGTTTGTGTATTTATTAAATTCCCTTCATGTGGTATCAGAGCCATGGCTTGAAGCTCTGGGCTATGTGAGGAATTTGAGATCTCTAATGAGAATTGTGTGGAAATTAAGTGTCTAGGAAATATGTTGGTGAATGGGAATAGTTTTTTGTAAAGGAAGGGAATCGTTCATAGAGAAGCAAAGTGCAAAAAGGAAACATTTTTCATCAAATACAGTGGTTGAAAATCAGATCTTGAAGGATGGAATTGAGGTAATCATTCAAAACTCTATTAGCTTGAATTACTCTTTAATGTCACGAGCTTCCTTTGTGTTGAATACTAGACAGGATTCAGTTGAATGAGTTGAACGGGTTGGATGATGGACTTGGTTTATGGTCAAGGTTCATGAATGTTAAAATGTAATTCCAACTGCTGCAGAAAACCACTAGATTTCCCCACACCGCTTTTGCTGAAAGATGGTTTTTCCTCCGAGGGCAGCGATAACAATCATCGATTGACACGTGCCACAACAGTTTTTCCAAAACATGTTTTTTGCGGGAGCATAAAGATCGGTATGAAGAGGCCGTGCGATATTGATCGCAACTGTCCGATGATAACAAAACTCACCACCATCGATTGAAACCAAAGTTGATGTACAGGCATGCAACATGAAATTGACGTGAAGTAAAAGTTTCATTTTGACTCCTAGTAAAACAATAAATGAAATTAAATGAGGTTCGTAAATGTAGGTAAAAGATATTAGTTTTTTATTTTACGGGAGTATGGTCCAAGAGGTATGTAATATCATTTTTTGTTTTGTTTTTATATATGCAAAGAGAAACTTGCCGCAGCGAATGTAAGGAGAATTTTTCCAGCAGGTTGAATGCAATACACACAGCAGTGTGGACGTAATTCAAAGAATACGCAACAACGTAGAAGTGTGAATGCAAGGGTAATGCACAAAAGCGTGAATGTCTTTCTTTTGTGGTTTCATATGTAATGTAAGGGTATACGTAGAAGCGTGAAAGCACAAAGGAAGTTTTTTTTTGTATGCATTGTAATATGAAGAAATTTACACAGAATAGTGTAATATTGTGCAAGCAGAGGCAGAGCATTTTTTAGGAGAAGACAAATTAATTTTTTTGTGTAATTCTTGGAGAATCCCTCTGTGAGAGGAAGAAATATGTAATAGCAGTTGTTTTTTTTATTAACGAATACATAGTTTTTATTGTGCATGTGAAACACTCTATTCTCCCAAACAATTTTTTTTGCTTCGCTGTGTTAAGATCCTGTGTTGAAACAGAGCATCATTCTCTGTTCAGTTTTTGTTTCGAATTATCAGAAATTCCCAACATGGTATCAGAGCTTGTCCAGGCTCTTTGAAGGTGTCAAAGAAGCTGAAGGAAGGACTTCTTGTTGCAGCAATTTCTCCAGCAGAGTGAAGACTTAGTCAAGAAAGAATCCAAGGTATTTCTCAAGTTAGTTTTTGTGTTACTGTTGAGGATAGTCGGTTATTTTAAATACACAGTCAAGTATTTTGAAGCATAGTTAAGAGTGCAAGAATTGCTGGAGCCAACAATAGCATGGGTATCTTTAATATTCAGCTCCCACAATTTAATGGGAAAAACTATGACTATTGGGCAATAACTATGAGAGCTTTGTTTGCTTCTCAAGACTTATGGGAATTTGTTGAGGATGGTTTTGAAGAACCAACAGATGAAGATGAGTTTAATAATTTGACTCAGGCACAGAAAGAACTGTTGAAGAGCAATACGAAGAAGGATTCTAAATCCCTCTACTTTTTGTATCAAGAAGTGCATGAGAGTGTGTTTCCAAGGATAGCAGCAGCCAAGAGATCCAAAGAAGCATGGGAAACTCTCAAGATAGCCTATCAAGGCATGGAAAAAGTGAAGACAACAAAACTGCAGTTGCTGAGGAGAGATTTTGAGAATCTGTGCATGAAGGAGTCAGATAATATTGACTCATTCTTCACACATGTGAGTGGTCTGGTCACACAGATAAGGTCTCATGGAGAGATTCTTGAAGAAAGGAGGATTGTGGAGAAACTATTGAGGATCCTACCCTCAAGGTTCGATGTGATTGTCACCACCATAGAAGAGACAAAGGATCTCACAAACTTCTCAGTTGATGAACTACATGCCTCACTGATAACACGTGAGCAGAGATTGAGTAGAAATGAAAACTCATCTCTAGAGCATGCCTTTAAGACCCAAATGTTCTTTGGAAGAGGAAGAGGTCAAGGCAGTGGAAACAAGAGAGAAAGAGGCAGAAGCCAAAACATAGGTGGAAGAAACAGTCCAGCAAATGCTCAAGGAAGAGGCAGCAATCCAAATCAGAACCAAGGCGAAGGCAGCACCCAACAAAGTGGACAACATCATGCTCAAGGACAAAGGTATGATAAATCCAATGTCCAATGTCACTATTGTAAAAAATATGGGCATTATGCGAATGAATGTAGGAAGAAGCAGCATGATATGAATAATAGAACTAGTGCAAATTTCACTAGAGAAAATATCAGTAAAGGCAATTTGTTTTTAGTATATGATATGACTGAAGCAAAGAGTGAAGATGTATGGTTTCTAGACTCCAATTGCAATAACCATATGACAGGAAACATAGCCTTGTTTTCTATGTTAGATCAGAATGTGAAGTCACAAGTCACACTAGGGACTGATAGTAAAGTTTCTGTTACAGGAAAAGGAGAAGTAAATGTCTTAACAAGGAAAGGTGGAAAGTAAACCATAGCAGATGTTTATTATGTTCTTGGAATGAAATTTAACCTCTTAATTATTGGACATCTTGTTCAAAAGGGGTTCAATGTTTTCTTTGTGAATGATGTATGCACCATCATGGATAAAGCACCCAGCAAACGATGTATTCTTGAAGTGAAGATGACAAGGAACATGATGTTCCCTCTCAGAATGAAAGCATATTTAAAAAATGGAGAAGAAATAGCAGCAGTGACACAAGAGACTTTCCAAAGCGAACCAAAAGATGAAAATTGGTTGTGGCATTCGACATCTCAACTTTGGAGCTCTTAATTTGTTGAATAGAAAAGGAATGGTAAGAGGATTACCATTGATAGAGAAACCAGATAGCCTTTGTGAAGGTTGTATCTTGTGGAAACAACACAAAGAAAGTTTTCCATCTGGGAAATCATAAGGGCAAAAGCACCCTTAGAGATTGTCCACTCAGATTTATGTGGACTGATGCAAACTCCATCACTTGCAGGCAACCACTATATACTAACATTTATTGATGATTTTACTAGAAAAACATGGGTTTATTTCCTGAAGAACAAAAGTGAAGTGTTTGAAAGATTTTGCAATTTCAAAGCACTTGTAGAAAACCAAAGTGGGACGCATATCAAAGTTCTAAGAACTGATAGAGGAGGTGAGTATATCTCCAAAGAATTTCTACGTTTTTGTAGAGAAAATGGATTTCATAAGCAATTTACCACTAGGTACACTCCGCAACAAAATGCAGTTGCCGAAAGGAAGAATAGGACAATCATTGATATGGCGAGGAGTATGTTAAAGGAAAAGCATTTGCCAAATGATTATTGGGATGAAGCTGTACACTGTGCAACGTACATTTTGAATAGATGCCCTACAAAAGTAGTCATGAATAGAGTGCCGGAAGAAGCATGGAGTGGGACAAAGCAAGGAGTCACCCACATGAAAGTTTTTGGATGTGTGGCTTATGCACACATTCCAGTTCAACTAAGGAGGAAGTTGGAGAGCAAAGGGGAGAAATGTATTTTCATTGGATACAATGAGGAATCTGAAGCTTATAAGTTGTATAACCCATCCACCGAGAAGCTTATTGTGAGTAGAGATGTTCAATTCATTGAGGAGGAAGCTTGGGATTGAAGCATAGAGAAAACAATGAATGTTAAAAACTCTTTGTCACATGATGAAGATGATGAGGAGATGGATGAAATACATCCCCAAACAGTAGCACCAACACAAGGGCAGCAAGAGACACCCTTGAGGAGAAATGAAAGTGCTTCTCCAAGCACACCACAAGGAGGAAATTCAAGTGCTTCTTCAAGCACTTGTACACCAAATGAAAGAGGTAAGAAGTTCATAAATTTAAGTGACATTTATGAAAAATAAGAAACAAATGAAGGTATGAATTCTTTGTTTGCTTTATATTGTCATGTTGATGACCCTGTTCATTTCGATGAAGAAATTAAGGATAGGAAATGGATAGAAGCCATGGATGAGGAGATCAATGCCATAGAAAGAAACAAGACATGGGATTTAGTTGAACTACCTAAAGGAAAAGAAGTCATTGGAGTTAAATGGGTCTACAAGACCAAGAGAAATGCTGAAGGCAAAATAAAAAGACGCAAGGCAAGACTTGTTGTCAAAGGAGACTAGCAGCAGTATGGGAGAGACTATGAGGAAACTTTCGCACTGGTTGCTAGAATGCAAACTGTGAGAGAAATGTTGTCCATAGCAATGCAAAACAAGTGGAAAGTTTACCAAATGGATGTGAAATCAACATTCCTAAATGGAGTGTTAATGGAAGAGTTTTACATCGAACAACCTCTAGGCTATGAAAAGAAAGGCCAAGAGCGCAAAGTGTGCAGATTGAAGAAAGCTCTTCATGGGCTGAAGAAAGCACCAGGAGTGTGGTACAGTAGAATAGATTCCTATCTATTGGAAAAGGTATTTTAAAAGTGTGAGGGAGAACCCACCCTCTACATCAAAGAAAAATATGGTAAAATATTAATTGTTGTGTTATATGTTGATGATGTTATTTTCACAGGTAATGATGATTATCTTATTGAAAATTTAAAAACAGTCATGAAAGAAGAATTTGAAATGACTGACATGGGTTTGCTGAGATACTTCTTAGGAATAGAAGTAGAAAAAAATGGAAATGGGATTTTTATCTCACAAGCGAAATATGTTAATGAAGTATTGGAAAGATTTAATATGCAGGAGAGCAAAGCAGCAATCACTCCCATGGTGATGGGATTAAAACTCAGCAAAGAGGACAACACCAAGGATTTTGATCCTAGTTTGTACAAGAGCATAGTTGGCAGCCTCATGTATTTGACTGCAACTAGGTCGGATATAATGCATGCTATTAGTTTAATTTCCAGATTCATGGAGAGGGCAAAAGAAGCACATTGGCAGGCAGCGAAAAGGATTCTGACGTATGTTAAGGGTACTAAAAAGTTTTGCATTCTATATACTGTTTCTGAATGTTCAGATTTAATTAGATACATTGATAGTGATTGGGGTGGAAGTGTACATGATCGGAAAAGCACATCTGGTTATGTTTTTCACATTGGTTCAGGAGCCATTTCATGGGCTTCTAAAAAACAGTCTACTGTAGCAATGTCTACAGTGGAGGCAGAATATGTGGCAGCTACAGTAGCAGCGTGTCAAGCAGTTTGGATGAGAAGGATGCTAAGGAGTTTATGTCAAGAGAAAGTAAAAGGAACTGTGATTTTTTGTGACAATAGCTCAGCTATTGCATTATCCAAGAATTCTCTGTTTCATAGGAGAACGAAACACATTGACACAAAGTTTCACTACATCAGGGAATTAGTAAACAATGGAGAAATTGTTTTAAAACACTGCACAACTTAGGAGCAGGTTGCAAATATTCTGACCAAACCATTGGGATAGAAAATTTTTGAGTTTTTGCGGAAATGTCTGGGTATGACTGGTAGCCCAACAGTTGAAATTAAAGGGGAGCGTTAAAATGTAATTCCAACTGCCGCGACATTTACTCTAGAAAACCACTAGATTTCCCCGCACTGCTTTTGCTTAAAGATAGTTTTTCCTCCGAGGGCAGTAATAAAAATCACTGATTGACACGTGCCACAACAGTTTTTCCAAAGTATGTTTTTTCTGAGAGCATAAAGATCAGTATGAAGAGGCCGTGTGATATTGATCGCAGCCGTCTGATGATAACAAGGCTGACCATCATTGATTGAAACCAAAGTTGATGTACAGGCCTGCAACATGAAATTGACGTGAAGTAAAAGTTTAATTTTGACCACTAGTAAAACAATAAATGAAATTAACTGAGGTTTGTAAATGTAGGTAAAAGATATTAGTTTTTTATTTTACGGGAGTATGCTCCAAGAGGTATGTAATATCGTTTTTTTTGTTGTTGTTATATATGCAAAGAGAAACTCGCCGCAGTGAATGTAAGGAGAATTTTTCCAGTAGGTTGAATGTAATACACACAGCAATGTGGATGTAACGCAAAGAATACGTAGCAGCGTAGAAGTGTGAATGTAAGGGTAATGCATAGCAGCACGAATGTCCATTTTTTGTGGTTGCATATGTAATGTAAGGGTATACGCAGAAGTGTGAAAGCACGAAGGAAGTTTTTTTTTTATGCATTGTAATATGAAGAAATTTACACACAGCAATGTAATATTGTGCAAGCAGAGACAAAGCATTTTTAAGGAGAAGACAAGGTAATGTTTTTTTGTGGAAGTTCTTGGAGAATCCCTCCGTGAGAGGAAGAAATATGTAACAACAGTTGTTTATTTTATTAATGAATACACAATTCTTTTTATGGATGTGAAACACTCTGTTCTCCCAAACAAATTTCTTTTCTTCCCTATGTTAAGATCCTGTGTTGAAACGGAGCATCATTCTTTGTTCAGTTTTTGTTTCGAATTATCAGAAATTCCCAACAATGAAGTCCAATTTCCAAGGATTGATTGGTTGTATCAAAAGAAAGGGATTTTTTCTATGTATGCACTCTATGTAAAATAAATACCACATTGAGCTGACATCTCCACGTTTATGTTGGGCGAAATTTCTATAACTTATTTACATCAAACACTACATATATGGTTTTCTGAACATTACCGTCTTCACTCTTTTGGTTCTTTGAATGGTCATTCTCAAGGCCATTTGCTTTTCCATTAGTGAGTGAATTTATTCTGGATTTCTTAGTGGATATATGAGGATCATCATCATTTGCACCACTTTTCCTCCCTTCGCCTGAGATCGATCTTTTTGATTTGTAGTTTGTCCCTATCTATTTGTTGAAACCTCAGGGAGTTTATTTTGCTGCTTCATTTTCTTCAATTCTTCGGCTTGAGCCTCAGACTCCTTTAATAGTTTACTGAAGAGTATATGAACCCCCAGGGCCATCATATTAATAAGCTGCATCACCAGATCTTTCCTCAAAAAGATAGGATTAAGTAAGAGCACCAATAAGCGAACCTTTAAGAGCATTTCCAAGCTCTCGACATGTCCAAAGACTTAATCCACCTCTAGTGAAGATGAGCAATTTCTTGGATTTTTACAGTCTAACATTGTTCCATTTTTTTTATATTGATAAATTGTTCACAGTGCACAAGACATCGGTGATGTTCGCAACTTCTGATTGAATGGCCATGCCTATGATTCACTATGTTGTAGGAAACATTTGATACATGTTTCTGTAAACCCAATTGTGTGATGCTAGATCCGTCAACAGAGCAGTGGAGCCAATTGCGAGATTGACACAAGACGCCTAAGTAGTAGAGCCCAAGACATGATCTCAATCATCCAATAATGGCCTGAAGAAGGCAACCTCGAGGAATGGTGTCTTCGCTCTTCAAGTGCACAACGCAATTCAATGCTAGGTACATCTGAGCCGAGAAGGATATTTGGTATTCGAAATGAGTCGATGAAGGGCACACCTGAGGATTCACTAAGGAACTTTCAGTCCCTATCTGTAGATTCAGGACAGAAGCAGTGATAAGTAAGTTGTCCAATTTTATGATTTTTTGGGGGAATTAAAAAGGTTTGTTCTAGCTTGGTATATCTATTTTGTTCTCAATCAGGTGGATTTATCTCAATTTGGTTTTACAGAATAAAGAGCAAGGTCACCACTTTCCACTGTCTAACATGCTACTTCAACTAGAAGTTCGATGAGGATGTTTGTGCATGAAAAATATTTAACGATATGTGACTTGAAAAGGTAATTAAATATAAACACTTGTGGCTTGGATAGAAGAACTACATCATGGTGAATACCAGATAGCTGCCAGTGATATTGATCTTCTAGATAGGACCCATCACTCCACCTCATCACTTGAACATCCAATATATTTTATTTTCAAGAAACAGGTTGGTAGCAATGTTCAGTTATATCAAATTTCGTACGAAGCTTGCTATCTTGGCTGTATCCCACAAATACCCCATTTATCCAAGCATAGAATGTTGAATCGATTGCCTCGAAGTGCAAAACTACACGACGACATGTCCATTCTTCTGGAAGAAGGAAGGATTTCGATAGCAACGAGTAGGATTTTCGATGGGAACGTATAGAGCATTCAGTGGAAATGGGTACACATAGTTTTTATAAATTGGACAATCATAGCCATGCATCTGTTGGATTTTCTACAACTGTTAAAACAATATGCATGATATGCTGATGGAAATTGGTTACAATGTTGTGTTTATAGAGATGGGCTCACAAAATTTTCCCGTCTCTTGATGGAGTATGAAGTTCTTCGTATAGAAATATAGTTGCATTGATCATATTCCAAGACTGGTGGATGCTGCAAGATATCATCCGTAAACCTCACTACCAAGGGCCAAAATTAACAGGTCAACCAAACTTGCCTCAATATATTGTTGCAAACAAAACACTAGGATTTGCATTATTATAAGCAGCAACAAAGTCTTTGTAAAATAAGAGTTAGGGTAATGTTTTCCTTCATATCATGCTTCTAACACTTGTAGTAGAGACCAACAATCCCATTGGACTCCAATGTTTAGACAAGGTGATATCCACAGTGGATTTTGTAGTATGCCTCAAATGAGTAGCCAATGCAGGTAGATTGGAGAAACTTTGGTTGAGATATAAGTGTCAATCTCTTTGAAGTGTTTTTTGGAGTCATAAAGGGCGTATTTTTGTATTTTTCATTTATTTTTGGAATGGTAAGGTCAACTTCATTTAGTCATATTTGAAATCATAAGTGAATTTTTGTATTTTGAGTGATAAGTGAAAATCATTATTGTAATTCAAAGTAATATTTTACTTTGAGAGCGATTGAGTTAGTGCAGGCAATTTTTGAAGACAATTTGCTTCTAAAGTTTTCAAATGTGACATTCTCATTGAGAAGTTTCCACGACAAAGTTGTGGCATTGAAGAATGATGTACTCTAGTAATTAATAAAATAATAATTTTGCGATGCTTGTGTCCTAGATCTGACCCAAATTGAATAAGGGGATCTTAGGTACACTGTGTGTAATGAATGCGTGTGCATGACTTGTGTTTAGATTATCAAAATTCTGTCTTTGTATTATGCTTAAACAACTACATGCACATAAGCAATCTTAAGTATAAGAACGCTTAATCAAGCTCCTGTAATCAAGCTTATGTACACAAGCACAAAGCATTGCATCATCAACTTGATAAGATAATCTTCCAAGCAAGCACATTTCACATCTTGTAATCAAAGCAGTCAAGTTAAGGACACTAAAAAATCAAGCATTTCAAACCAAGACGACATTAACATCATCAACGCTTTTTGTTTCACTTGCAAATAAACATTTTTTTAACTGAATTGTATGAGTGCATTCTCGGTTGTAACCGAAACCCTAATTTGAATTTTTAAGATGAATACATTAAGTCAAGTAAGTTTTCAAATGAGTCATCAAGCTTGAACTTGTCATTTGTCTCTTGGGTGCATTTTTGACAGTGTTCGACACCCTTCCTTTTCTACAATCAGCACATTCAATGAGTACATTCAAGAAAGCACAAAGTGTCAATCAAGCAAGTTCAAGCAAGCAATCTAACAAGAAATCATCATCAAATGAGTGTGAATTCTAGTATTCTATTCTTCAAGTGAACATCAAATCAAGCTAGTGTTTAACGCAAGTGCAATAAGCAATAAATCAAGGGAGAACGTCATTCAAACAACAAAGCAAGCAAGCGTTTCATTCAAACAACCAAGCAACCGAGCGTGTCAAAATTAAGTGTGAAAGTTCAAAGCATGACATCTACAACAAAAGAGCCAGTGTGAAGTTGATTGAAGCATTCAGAGAGTGTCAGTGAAGCATTCAAGCAAAGGAATTGTCATCAAGCAAGCATGAAATCCAGAGTTCAAGAAACCAAGTTATAAAACTCTAGTAAGTGTTTAAAGCATCATCAAGAAGCAACAATACAAGCGAGCCTGAATTCAAAGTGAGCAAACTAACATGGTGATACAAATTCAACTGTCCCAAATTCTTAACAATTTGATTTTATCATCAACTGGTAACATGGTGAACATCAACAAAACAACTCTTGCTGATATTCGAGTGCATCTTCAATATGCACATGAAATGATTGAGTTCCTTCAACTGGAGTTGCAACTACAAAGGGTTGAATTGCTAGAGAAGAGTGATGCTTCCAAGTCTTTGAACAATACAAATACAACTAATGATTCCAAGTCACTGATCCAACCAACTTCAAGTGTCGAAGTGGTCCCTAGTCCAGTTCAACTTTCTTCCAAAGAAATCATCAAGCCATGGGAATAAATCCAAAGTAACAGAAATCGAGGAGGCTTAGGATATGTCAAAGATGACGCCAAATTGCATATAAAAGATTATTCAAGGAACATTAAGTTTTTCAGTGTAGTGTTTCTTATGCAAATAACATCAGCTAGTTCCAAGAAAGTTGAAGACAAACAAAAATACACAGAAACTGAAGTTGCAGACAAACAGACATGTAGGCAAACT
The DNA here is from genome assembly GCA_000404065.3 of Pinus taeda. NCBI lineage: Eukaryota > Viridiplantae > Streptophyta > Pinopsida > Pinales > Pinaceae > Pinus > Pinus taeda. The sequence goes on from APFE030130363.1 coordinate 13,903, forward strand.
GAACTTTCAGTCAAACCAAAATGCCTTCATTGTCAAAGAACCAGTCATCTGGAAGATCTGTGTTTTGATCTCCATCCTGGTCAAATCATTCATCAGGCCAATGTAGCAAACAACAATCAACCTGCTTGAAGATCAATTATTCATGTATTGATCCTTGGGAATTGTCATCCATAATCAAAAGATTGTGTAACTTTTACAATTGAATTCACTCACACATATTGCGTCCAACAGTAAAAAGGAAGATGGTACTCTCTTGCAGTTGAACAGGGGAGTACACCAGTGAAACACTCCTAGACCTGAAGGGGAAGAGTTCACAAATAATTTCAAGAAGATTGTCTCTCCTTTTAGCTGACAAAGGGGGGAAATGTCAATGAATTGACAATGGTTGTCAGACTGAAAGTTTCTCGACAAATCCAACAAAGCAGCCAATGGGCATTTTCATTAGCGATGAAGCATCAACAAATTTGCCAGGGGGCGATTCAACATCAAAGTCAGCATGTGAGTAGTTTTCAAACACATCAAAAGCAACAGTAAGTTGTTTTACAACATCATGAGCCAGTGGGTGGTCATCATTAGCAGATTCGCCAATGGGTGTTCATCAACTTTTGTCATTGGACAAACAAATACGCTAGTGGGCATTCATCAAATTTTTTCAGTGGACACAGGATGCTGATTTCAAGCAAAGGTCAGTTGGATCCTTTTGCAGCTTGGAACCTAATGGAGTTGTCAAGCGACATTCAGAGATGAATCCGACATGCAGCTGACTCATGGTCTCATCATATTGTAGTTTCTTCAGCATCCAAGTTTGGCAGGTTTTCAGGCAAATGTTTTTTGAGGATCAACTAGAGAACTTGGAAGAGGGTTCCTTATTCTTATTTCGGATTTATCATTAAGGTGGGGAATATTAGCCTCACTCTGATAATAAAACAATTATAAATCCAAAATTGTAATTAAATAAATCAAATATTGAGAATTAGGAGTTAGTTCCTCAAGTTAGGGAGTTTAGTTAGGATGAGAGATTCTCTCCAACTAGTTCTCCTAGATTAGTGTTTTGTTGAGAAGGTATCTCAACTAGGTTTGTTCAAGATAGGCACACTATCTTGAGACAACTTGCTCATGTATTTATATGTATCATCAACATTATTTAATAAAATTAAATTCATGAGAATGAGAGACTGCATGAAATTCTCTCATGCCTTTTCCGCCATATCGACAATTATGTATCTTATCATTTAGTCATTTAGTGTGTGTATTTATTAAATTCTCTTCACTAATGAGACTTAATACCTGTTATTAATAATATTTAATATTATGATTTGACCAAGGAAAAGAAAGGGAACCGAACTAAATTTATAAAATTGAATCAAATAATGTTACTAAAATAAAATCCAATACTTAATATTATTAATCAAATAAATTTTGTTAATAAAATTATGAAACCAAAAAAAATATAT